>MNCI01007064.1:213501-250924 GCA_015680685.1 Gnetum montanum | reverse complement strand
CCTATAAATACAACACTTGGGTGCATAGTTGGGACATGGTTTTATTAATAGATATTAGATAGCTTTTTCATATCTTTGTGATTTCAAGTTCTGTTGTTTCTAGTGCATGCCCGTAGTGTGATGTTTGTGATTGTGCAACATCCTTATTTGAGTGTGACATACTTGGATGTGTTACATGATCATAAATAAAGATTGATATTACTTCCATCATTGAAAAATCAACTTAGAATTATTATTACTTTTAATTATTTAATTGTTCAATCATTTATATTTTTCTTTAGTTAATGTTTCCATTTAATGCTATTTATGATTCTTGTCATTAAGTGAAATGAGTATAACTAATTACAAGTTCTTAAGTGTAATTACTTGATAACCTAGTAGTGTATCATTTGGTAAGCCTAGTGACATACTCTTGGTAATCCTATCTATAGATACATGAAGTCCAAGGCATGTGCAGATGGTTAGGGAAAAATACTCATCACACATAGGGTAGTTTAGATTTTACTTTCCATTGTTAATTAGCTTAATTAATTTATCTCTTATTGTCATTAGGAGTAGCATAGGATTAGAAAACATCAATCATATGCCTCATTTTGGACTAAATCATATGTGACAAAACTACCACTAGTCCAAGTGGGAAGACAATGAATTAAAATAAAAGCATAATGATTTAGATGCACAACTAGTACCATCCACGGAATTTAACTGGATCATATGTGAA
This sequence comes from Gnetum montanum, assembly GCA_015680685.1. Lineage (NCBI taxonomy): Eukaryota > Viridiplantae > Streptophyta > Gnetopsida > Gnetales > Gnetaceae > Gnetum > Gnetum montanum. Next base: position 250,203 of record MNCI01007064.1, on the reverse strand, counting down.
TGCTTGTGATTCATATGGTTGAATGTAGGGGTACCTCATGGCTCATCAAAAATTTATCTAAAACCCTTCTACATTGCATTTGCAATACCCTGGAACCATGAACACTGACCATAAAATCACAAAAATTTCCAAACACTACTAGGTTTCCCATCGGAAAATTATAAAATTTTATGAAAATATGTCAAAATTATAAACACTAGGTAAAACCCATAAAAAATTCATAAGTAATCTAAATAATATGGTTTCATCTCTAGTATAGCTATAAAACAAAGAACAATAGATCTACATGATAAAAACTACAAAATTATAGGATATATAGTCTAGGAAAAAGGTCATACCTGAGATAAAATTGATTTAAACTAGGGTAAAAACACTAAGAAAATGTGTGGGAAAAAACCCAAATTATTTCCAATCAATGAAAAAAAACACCAAAAATTTCATTCTAGCTTAATTGACAAGCTTAGACCTTGGATTCAACATAATGAAAATGAAAAAATTTCAACCTAGGTTAGCCTAAAGTTGAAAAAATGTTTTTAAAAAATTGTAAGAAATTGGATAAAATGATTAGAATTTGGTACTTGGTAGACCTTGATGAAGATCATTGCATATAGAAGGGTCTAGAAGTACTGAAACAATGCAAATATCCTCATTTTCATCATTCAACATTGGGTTTTGACTTGTCAACCTAGGCTATTTCACAATGGTTGAAAGAAGCCTCAAATATTTACCCTAATTTTCATGGTGAAAAGCTTGAAACTCTTTCCCTATTGCCAAAATACTATGAATAGAGATGAATGCAAGCCAAAATCTCTAAGAAGATGTTGTAAATTCAGTTTTCAAGCATCACTATAGATCCTAGGTGACACACTTAGGAGATTGGAAAGAAAACTAGCTTTAATGCTGAATTTTGGTGTTTGAAATATTCCAATATTCTTCATATGTTGACAAGAAGAATCCTTTGGAAAACCAAGAAAAAATTCTACATATTGACCATAGAAGATATTGAAGGAGAAATAAGCCTTGTTAGCCTGGGCTTTTTCACCATGGTTGACAGAAGACTCAAATGTTTACCCTAATTTTCATGGTGAAAATCTTGAAACTCCTATCCTATTTCCAAAACACTATGAATAGAGATGAATGAAAGCCAAAATTTTTAAGAAGATGTTGTGAATTTAGTTTTCAACCATCACTATAGATCCTAGGTGAGACACTGAGGAGATTGGAAAGAAAACTAGCTTTAATACTAAAGTTTGGTATTTGAAATCTTCCACTATTCTTCACATGTTTATTAGAAGAATCCTTTGGAAAACCAAGAAAACGTTCTACATGTTGACCATAGAAGATATCGAAGGAGAAACAAGCCTTGTATGTTGGGTTTTGGTAGAAAATTTCTATGTCTAACCTCATACATTGGGTTTTCAGCTCAACTTGTGGACCAATGTATAGGACCCAAAGCCTTGACCACTCATTGGTCACAAGAACCTTGAAATGTGGGTCAACATGTGGATGTTATGATAGAAACTATGCCATTCCAAAATCAACCACAAACCATCCAGAGGACCCCATCAAACTCCAACATTTTAGTAAGTTTTGCAAATGCCAAAAATCTATATAAGAAAGTGTGTACATTGAGATGCTTGGAACCCACACATTAGATAATCAATACACTTGTGAGCCAACATGTTGAACAAACACAATCCTATATTTATTCATAAAAACTCATAATTTATCTTAAAACATCCAAAAAGTACAAATTGTCCTCCAAGCCACAACCACTAACACAAAAGCCTAAAAAACACCAAAAATTTAGTTGAAAAGTCTCAAAATAGGCACGTTTGATTTCACACATTGGGAATCAAGTCCCAAACTTGGGGATAACATATAAGCCAATGTTTGAACATCAAAAAACTTAAAAATTGATCAATATAGCCTCAAAAACTTCAGATTGCTCTTTAGAATCCTAATCATTACCTTAAAAGCCTAAAGAGTTTAAAAACTAAGTTAATAAACCTTAAATTTGATCATGTTTTATCCCACACATTGGAAAACAAACTCCTAATGTTTGGACCAATGTGTGAGCATAAATATCCTTTACCTTGGTCAATATAGCCTAAAAAATTGTAGATTGCCCTCTAGAACCCTATCCAATGTCCTAGAAGGTTGGAGAACTCAAAAAATGAAAAACCTTAAAATGATCAAGTTTTATCCCACACATTAGAAAACCACTTCCCAATGTGTGGACCAATGTGTGAGCATCAAAAAACCTTTACCTTAGTCAATATAGCCTCAAAAATTATGGATTACCCTCTAGAAACCTAATTGCTATTCTAGGAGACTTGAGAGCTCAAAAATTAAGTTTAAAAACTTTAAAATTAGCAAATATTTAGCCCACACATTGGATAACCGCCTCCTAACATGTGAATCAATGTGTTAACATTAACAATCCTTTACCTTCGTTAGTATAGCCTCCAAAATTGCCAATTATCCTCCATAACCCTAGTTGTTGCCCTAGGAGCCTGGAGAGCTAAAAAATTAAGTTAAGAAATCTTAAAATTAGCCAATTTTCATTCCACATATTGGCAAACCACCTCCCAATGTGTGAGCATCAATAAGACTTTACCTTGGTCAATATATCCTCAAAATGTATAGATTTCCATCCATAACCATAGTCGTTGTCCTAGGAGGCTTGAGAGATAAGAAAACTAAGTTAAAATATTTTAAAATTATTCAAGTTTCATTCCACACATTGGAAACCACATTTCAATGTGTTTACCAATGTGTGAGAATCAACAAGCCTTTACCATGATTAGTATAACCTCAAAAACTCTAGTCTAGCCTCTAGAGTCTTAAATGTTGTCCAAGGAGCCTAGCAAGCTTAAAAACTAAGTAGAAAAACCTTAAAATTGGTCATGTTTTTTTCCACACATTGGGAAACCACCTTCCAACATGTTGACCAATGTGTAAACAATAACAAGGCTTTACCTTGGTTAATGTATCCTCAAAAATTGTAGATTGTCCTTCAGAATCCTAGCCACTATCCTAGGAGCTTGGAGAGCTCAAAATTTGAGTAAAAAAGAAAAAACTTAACATTGGTTAAGTTTCATCCCACATGTTGGAAAACCACCTCTTAATGTGTAGAAAAACATGTGAGCATTTACAAAATTCTATCTTAGTTAATACAACTTCAAAAATTACAGATATTTCTTTGAAATGCTAGCCAATGACATGAGAGCTTGGAGAGGTCAAAAACTTGATTTAAAACTCTGGAAAACTAATTTCCTAGCTCCAAGATGTTGGAAAAACCATTCACCAATGTGTGGGGCAAGATAAAAAGCTTAGAATTATTCAAAACCATTCACAACCAACTAGCTATAAAGCCCTTGATGCTACCCTAGGAGCATACAGAAGCTAAAATACCTTATCAAAACCATCCTTGGAACCCTCACAAGTTGACATCTTAGCAATCACATGTCGGAAAAACACTAGCAAATGTGTGAGCCAATGTATGTGGTACAAACAATTCCAAACATATCCAAAATAACTTTCACCTTGCACCAAGTTCCAAAATTACAATTTTTTCTCTTAAGCCTTGGACGTTACTATAAGTACTTGGAAAGATCAAAAACTTAATAAAAAACTCATGAAAACTTGCATATAGGTCCCACACATTGGGGTACTAGGCTTCACATGCTATGGAATTACATGAACCAACATGTGGAATCCATACCAGCAATGGACAAACCAAAATTACCTAAATGTTGCACTAGTGTGTTTCACAAATTTAAAACCCAAGTTAATCTACCCACACATTGGGGAGGTAGATCTTACATGTTGGGATTTTCTAACATGATGGTCACACATTGGGAATTCTAGCTCTACACATTTAAAGCACAAAGTTTTAGCTATTTAAATTGTTTTACCACAAAAAACCCCTTTTCTAGCAGTTTACTACTAATTTTCACAATATTTTTCTATTTTGCAAGATTTTTATATTTTTTCTAGCTTTTTTATTTATTTTGAAAATTTACAACCTATTTTCTATAGCTTTTTTATTATTTTGATAGTCTTAAACCTATTTTCTTCAACTTTTTTCTTATTTAACCTATTTCCTGTATCATTTTGCTTATTTTGATAGTTTGCAACCTGTTTTCTCCAAATTTTCATCTATTTTGGAAGTTTACAACTTATTTTCACTGTATTTTTGTTTTTTTCAATCATAAAAATCCAAAGTAACAACAAATATTATTATTTATACTATTTCCAATAGTGTTCAACCTTATTTGACCTAGCCTAACTACATTCGGCATCATTTGATCTCATTTGGTATCATTTGATATCATTTTGACATCATTTGGTGTCATTTGACTCCATTTCATACCACGTTGGCCCTATTCAACACTGTTTACATCGTTTTGACATCATTTGATATAAGTTGATATCATTTGGTGTTATTTTGCATTGTTTTAGCTTCATTAGGCCCTCTTGAAAACTATTCAATATTATTTTATACCATTTAGCATCATTTTTAGTCATTTTGATATCATGTGATCATGTTTGGCCTTATTTTAGAATTATTTGGTATCATTTTCCATCATTTGGCATCATTTGACATTATCAAGACCTCATTTCACCCTCATTTATCATTATTTTGCATGGTTTGGACCTTCATTTGGCCTTTACTCTACATCAGTTGGCATCATTTTTCCTTGGTCCACATCATTTCACCTTTATTTATCTTTCTTTACCATGTTATGGTCTTGTTGTTTCCTTGTTTAGCCTTATTTTTCTATGCTTTGGGTTTACTTTATCTTACATTTCTCTATTATTACAAGTATTTTGCACTATGTTAGCATTAATAGTATTTTTATCATGTAGATGCCACTTGATGTGCTTATGTTAACATGAAAGATTAAGATAAGTAGATAATGAAGAAATTTTACAAACCCTAGAGCCTAAGTGAACCCTTTTTATGATGTTTATTTCATCAAGTTAACCTTGAATGTCTAAATCTAGAGCCTGTAAGCCTTTGACTATCTATCCTTAATGTCATGCAATGGCCTAATTGCACTTCACCTTGAGAATAGAAACATAATGAAGGATTCGTTGGTCAAATTCCCCATTTCATAAATAAATATGATAATGTAAAATTCCTAAAATAAACTTCCTAACTAAAACACAATGAAAATTTGCATGTTATAATGTATTTTCATCATGTAGCCTTCACCCCATGAAACTTGAGGTAACAATTTATTGTAAATGTGAAAATTGTAACCCATAAGGGAGTAATCTCACATATTTCATATTTTTGGGGCTGAAAAATGCCTCATAAGTGGTCAACGCCTCATTCCTTAGGTGAAAAAAGTCACCTAGTGTCTATATTTGGGCTTGGGGGGCGGGGGCGGCGCGAGGGTGCTGGTGGTTTCAAAAATGCCTTTTGGAATGCCAAAAATGATACTTTGAAGGGATTTATGGGGGGTATACATATTTCTACATTGGAAACACCTACAAGGAATAAATCTCACCTATCCCTAGCATGGAGACTACATGCATAGCATGGAAACCTTCCTCCCTAAATGTGGAAGTTTTTCCCTAGTGTGGAGGCTCCACCCCTAGAATGGAAACTGCATGTCCCTAGCATGGAAGCAACATGAGAAAGATTTTTACACTTCAATGACTCTAAAGTTGACCAAATACTTCAACAAGGATGGTAGAAGGCTTAATGTGAAAAATCTATCTCTAGCATAGAAGATGTCCCCCATTACTCTTTATGGTAAATAGAATGGCCATGGGGTTTTAACACTTACTATATATGGTAACCCCCCAAATTTGGACATCCATCTCACTTGTATGAGGTAGAAATTTGTAGCCAATTTGTCAAGAAATTTGCAAAAAAATTCATGGCCCAAAACCTATAAAGCCAAAACCCCAACACTCCTTTTAGGTTCCATACTTTTTCATTTTCAAGCACATATAAATTTTGGCTTCTAAGAGCTCTTACAAATTTGTGGAAATTTATCTTCTTGTAGCCTCCTAGTGTGGAACCCCAAAAACTCTATTATCCCTTTTACTACCCCCTAAGACTTCTGGGATTTTGGTGGCAACGCTACATTTTTGGGATCCCCAAACTCCATCATGGAGCAATGTTATAGCCAAGTTCTCCACTCCTCTCAACCCCCAGTATTGATCCAAGTTGTAGATCTAAAGTTGCAATAGAGGAGGTTTGATAGCATCAAGAGTGACTAAGCACACCAATCATGGAGGAGATCACATCGGCTTCAATGGAATTTGAACTCCTACCCTAGTGAATCTCCTTTTGTTCTCTCATGGACATTTCTTTTACACATTTCTAGAACTCATTCCTTATTGTTTTAAATAAAATTTTAAAGTTTCATTTTGTATGCAATATATATTTGCTTTATGTTTTCCAAATTTGTAATTTTTATATTTAATTTTCTCAACCCCCTATTTTGCATTTGGTAAGTCCTTGGGTGATCTACGGAATTATCCATGGCATCTCAAATTCCATTTTTTGAGGTCCTTGGGAATTTAGGTTTGAGGCTATTTCACTAGATCTCTTACTTTTCTAGTGATTGATTTTTCTGGTTGCAATAGTTTTTTGGTGCTAGAAGGGGGGCCTTCACCCAATTTCTATGACCAGATCTATCTCCTCCATTTCCAACGTTGCTATTTGAAAGCTTTTTTTGATTTTTTGTAGCCAAAACTTAAGAAAAGCCAATCTTACCTCTTCTCCCACTATGAAAAATACTATAGTGTAGAAGTTGCAGGTGGTTGGATGTTAACTTTTCATAGCACTTGCTATGAATTTTTCAACACAAAGCTAGTGCTGATACATTTCCCCCTCATCCCCTTTTTGTTGCCAATTTAGTTTTTTTAGTTTTCAATGTTGGTGGTTCAACACTTCTAGAAACCATCAAACTTCTAGAAGTCAACTAAACCCCCATCTTTCCAAGCTACCAAAATTATTATTTTCCACTTTGGTTTTTAACTTTGTCCTTCATCAACATTGGATTAGAAAGGTATGGGATCCTACCATCTTGCCTCCTTCCTTCCCCTACTTGACATACCCAGTGTAGAGGAAGTTAGGAGGTCAACGTCATTAAGGCTTATTACCAACATTCCCAGCTTTCTATTTTTGGTAAAGGGATATATCCCCCTTACCCTCCACTTACTATTTATAGTAAGTACCTTGTTATTAGTCATTTTTACTTCTTCTAATCATTTTTGAATTCCACTTATTGGGAATTACTTCTCATTTTGCCTTTCATAGCCTATTTTAAGACATTTCAGCAAAATAACCATGTCTTTTCAGCAGTCCACCAAGTTACCTTTCACCTTCATCGATGAAGGTTTTAACCAACAAACCATGAGGGCCTATGACCCTACTATCATTGAGTGTATGTAGTATTTGAGAGTTTGTAGAAATATTCCTAACTTTTTAGCCATAAATGAATATTGATAAAACTACATTTGTGCCAAAATGTAGGCTAGCATACTAATTCCATGTTTGGAAGTAGAAGTCAAAGGAGAATTTGAATGCATCCATTGTAATGGAAAAGAGTATATCCCTTCCCCTTATGACCAAATACCTATTAATGATATCTATGTTGGTATCATAGCCCAATTGATATGATGGAGAAGGAAGATGATAAGCATAGATCAAAGGAATAGTAGGAAGAGAAGGATGATTTTAGGGTAGAATTTGAGCTTGAAAACATCTAGGGATGATTGTGCCAACAAACATCCCCAAAATTCACAACGCCTTTTCCCAATGCCCTTGCTTTCTCTATGGGCATGGTGCTTCCATCTTCCACTCCCTCCTACCCTACCATGGTTGATCCCATGATGGTCATAGCCATGCATCAAACTCAATTGATGTCATAACCAACAACCCATAACCCATCAATGCCATTTGCCACACAACCCTAATCTATGCACTCATTGGCAGTGGTTTTAGTTACTGCAAACCTACTAAGAGCTTATGTGGAGTCCACCATGGAACCCTAAGCAACTCAAGGAAAAACATCCTTTTTCTTATTTTCCTGACAAACTATGACCATGATGCAACCACTCCCTTCTACCTTACAACGAATAGTGAGACCAAAAGCTACACAACAGATACCAAAATCACATGTATAAGCCTCATAGCCAACACAACCACCACAAGGCCTAAATCAGGTCTTTCAAATGATCCAAGACCTAATGGAGGAGTTAAAGAGACTTAAAGCCTCTAATTCCCAAAGTGTTAAGATTACAGATTTCTATTAAGATGATCCCATCAGTCCTATGGTCCCACCCTTGATACTTCCTCTTGGTGTGCCTATCCCCTAGTTTAGCAAATATAATGAAGAAGATGATCCAAATGCTCCTCTTATAGCCTTTAGATCCAAATGCTTGCTATTGTAGCTATGGCCTCATACTATCATGAGGGTTTTTCCTATGTCCTTGATAGGGAAAGTGCTTAATTATTACCATGCCTTACCTAGAGGATCCATATCCTCTCTTGAGAAATTGATAGCCTAGTTTATTAACTACTTCAGGTATAACTTGAAGCTTGACACGATGCTTGACCAGCTCATGAAGGTCAAGTAGGGATCCCTAGAACCCATGCACAAGTTCATCCAATGGTGGAATGGATTACTAAATGAAATCCTGGAGCCTATAGCTAAAACACATGTTTTGGCTATATTTAAGGGAATAGTTAATGACTTTATCAAGTCCAAGCTTTACTACCTTGACCTACGGTCCCTTAGCCAAGTGTTATCTTAGATCAAGAACATAGAGGATGCTATGAGGGCTAGTCATTACTTGGCGTATGTAGCATACATAGATCAACATGCATGGAGTGGCAAGGAGAAGAGAAAATACAATAATATGGCCATAGAAACTATAACCAAAGAAGACAAGACCACTAACTAGGGACCAAATCTTAACCCATCCAAGCCCTAACTAATGACTATGATAACTGATCATCAACCTCTAGAGCCATTACATTGACTGCAACTAGGCCAAATTTTGAGCAAAAGAACCATATCAAGTACACTGCCTTATGGAAACACCACCAAATTTAGGGTCCTAGGCCTCAACTACAAATTTGTCTAAGTGTGAAAACTTGGAAAATTTTGTCTATGTTGAGAATATGCTCCTAGTATTGGGACTATGCTCCAGAGTCTAGTCAGCATAGTTGACACAAAGCCCAAATTACAAGATTTTTTCTAGGTGTCAATAGCAACTGCAAATTTTTCTAGGTGTCCTAACTATGCTAACCCTATTGGGACTACTCTCCAAAGCATAGTTAGCATAGTCATTGTTGGAATGACTAGTTTTGTAAATTTCCTAAGTGTTAAGCTAAAGGTTATTAAGTTGGCTTAGTAAGGAAAAAATAGTTTGGTAGATTTTTCTAACTTTTAGCACTATGCTTCCTACTATGCTCTAGATCATAGTTAGCATAGTTAGCATTAAGGACATCAATTTTGCAAGATTTTTTCTAATTTTACTAAATATGCTCACCATACTGGGACTACGCTCTAGAGCATAGTTAGCATAGTCTACATTGAACACTTTTTTTGCAAAATTTGCTTAATTATTGGGCTATGCCCTAGAGCATAGTCAGCGTAGTCATGCAAAACTACCTTCAAAAGCCTCAAAGACTAGGATCAACTTGCATATCAACTCCAACATTCCCTTGGTAAGAAAGATCAATAATTTTCATTTCATTTACACCCCCCATTTGCCCCACAACTATACCTATGCTCGACACCACTTGATGGAGTGGGTAGTGTAGTCCTAGAGCATAGTCTTCAAACTACACTATTTTGCATTATTTTTTAGGTACTTTGTAGTCTATCTAGCACTTGCACATGAAATCTTGGTAGTGTAGTCATAGTCTAGTACTCTCATAGTGTCCATTCAAGCACACTAGCAGAACACCATTTGATTTAGTGAGAGTGTAGTTGGAGGATTAGCATAGTCTTAGCTACCCCTCTACCATGTTGTGCCTGATCAACAATTTATGCTAACCCTAGGCCTATAAACATCCCAATTCTTCATGATTTAGGGGTTGGAATTTTAAAGCAATCAATGAGCGAACTTGCATTCTAGGCACCTTTTCACCCATGCACACTTAGCATTTTAGCGAACTCTGGGATACTATATCATCGTTGTACATAGCCTAGCATACCGTACATCATTGTAGCTTATAGAAAATCATGACACCCAACCTAATAGGCTTAGAATTCACGTTAATGTTAGTTCTTCATAGCTAGAGATCTTGAGACTATGACTATGCTACCTATTACACCTGTTTGTACACTGCATGCCTCCTAAACTTCTCTTTGTAATTGACCACACTCCCCTCATTTGGGGTGGTGCCTTTCTCTCTTGCTTACATCCTATGCATTTTTTACATTTTTTCTTACATTTTTTCTTACATTTTAGCTTTCTATTCATACTTTACACTGTTTAATTACATATTCACATGTTTGCACCCCTATTTTTACTTTCAAGACATCTACTATGCTCACACCCATGGACACCATGGACATCACAAAACACACATCCCCCTTGACACCCATTTTATCGTAACACTTGTAAGTTCTAATTTGATTAACAAGACCATTCTAGGCACCCTGCCTCTATATCCAACAAGCCCTTGTGTGGAAGTAGGGTGAAGACTATGTGATCATGGACCTCTTGGAGACCCGTTCTAGCCTCTGACATTTTTTATCACTACAGTTACCTTTGAAGAAATCTGAATTACTAGATCAACTATTGAAGAGAAGGCACATGCAATACAAATAGATGATTGAAGCTGCTCAAAAGAAGCATGGGTAGCTATGTGAAATAGCTAAGGATCCTACTCAAGCAACAAAAGATGACCCTCAACTACCTAGGTACTTTAAACTAGACCTATTTTACTACTATTACCAACTGCCTGGTCATGACATGGACTTATGCCTTGCACTAAAGCATGACTTGTAGAAATTGATAGATAGGGAAGAGTTAATCTTAGATGCTTCCAACTTGGTCTGACCACAAAATCAGTTAATGCAAGTGTATAAGGACTTGTTGAAAGCTAATAACAACCCTTGTGTTATTTTTTCATTCAACATTGATGATAATTAAAGACCTCTGAGGGAACCATTTGTGATCCAAGCACCCCCTCATGATGAAAGGGCCTATTCAACTTCCACTAGATTAAGAACCCTTTTGGTTATGAGAGTACCATCATGGATGCCTCAAAGGAAACCTTGTATCATTATGGTGTCGAACCTAATACAATCCCATCAGCTATAGCCCAACCAATTGACATGACCACACAATGACCCCCTATGATGGTCAATACTATTACATCTTCCTCAAAACCAATGACTAACAATTAAAAGGATTTAATCAAGCAAAGCAAGAAGCATAAGAAAAATACCAATAATAAGGGTGGCAAGTAGATTGAGGCATGGAAGGAACTAGGCTTGTCAAAGTTCACTTCCATCTCACCAATACTCATGAACTTCTTTGCCCAGCACACTTCGACTATGAAGCCATAGGAGGACCCTAAAACTCATAGCTAGAATAAAGAGGAGAAGTCCTAGTAGTAACCACCTAAGGTCAAAATTCACATATTGGGATGCATGGAGTAAATTAAGCACAATTGGGATGACAAGACCATGACCAACAATAAAAGCTTCCTCAGTGCAATGGATTAGGTTAGATAATTCCTCAAGAAAAAGAATACAACCTTAAGTTTATATGACCTAATCATGACTTCTACCACACATCATGAGACATTAGTCAAAATGTTGACTTCCACCCCTATTAGTGAGGACATCCCTACTCACATAGAATCCATCCATATAGTGATAGTTCCTTCTTTATCAAGGGAGAAGAAGTCAACATCCCTAGTATTTCATGATAGTAAAATCAAGGCCAATCATGAAAATGACAAAGTAACTGAGGCTTCTCTCTTCATAACTATACATGTAGGATAATTTAAGATCTATTAAATTAATGTTGATGATGAAGTCATAACAAATTTCATCTCATGCATTATCGTTGAATGCTTAAGCTTAACAAAGCAAATACAACCTACAACAATCATAGCTCTTAAGTGCTCTAACAAATCAAGGGTTGCTATCAAGGGGTCTATCACCTTGGACTCTATGGAAAGGATAAATTCCTCATAACTACAAATTTCTTAGTGGTGGAGGAGACATCAAGGTTTATCCTTATCTCAGGAAGATCTTGGTTGACTCAATTATAAGCCATGTCCTCACCTATTAATCAAGAAATTCACCTTCCTTACGAGGGAGGTAAAATCATCATTCATGGTGATAGTGTAGTTCCCCTAGATATTAATAATGTGAACATAGAGTAGGGGTCTGAAGTGAAGCTTTAGTAGGAAAATCCTAGCCATGAAGTCCATCAACCCAAGAAAGGGGAGTAACCAAAGAACAACAACAATGGACAATAGGATATGTAATGGAATCAACTCCATTTCAGCATCATCAGTGAATGGGATGGTGAGTACGAACTCATGCAAAATAGACCTTATATGTTTTCTAACCTTTTAAAAATTAGGAAAATCCTACACAACTAACATGCACCCATACTCCTACCATGTTGTGCCCTTATGACCATTATAACCATTTTTGCGATAACCATTTAGCCTAAGTTTTGTCTTTGTTAACTAGTTATTACATTCATTCTTATGTTTTATTTTACTATTTATTCATATAGCCTAGAAGTCTATTTTATTTGAATTTCCATTTATTTTGGCCTTATTTCTTTCTCTATTTTCTTTGTTTAACATGTTATAAACTAAAAAATCATGAAAACTTTAAAACAAAAAAGAATCACCAAAATAATATAAGTTTCTCTTCAACCATAGTTCGCTAAGACTTTAAACTAACAACATGGCTCTACATGAACTTAAATTGGCAAAGACAATCACATAACATGGCTTGTCATAACCTAAAATTAGCAATTTAACTATAATGCAACATGGCCCACCATGGCCTTAAATTGGAAAAACAACGTGATCTGTGCCTACCATGGCCTAAAACTAGAAAACATCTATTTTCTTGTATTTTTAGCCTATTATCATATCGATTAGCCATTTAACTTTATAACGAAAGTCATCAACATAGCAATTTACAATGTTTACTAGAACAATATATATAGCTAAAAATGAAACTAACAATTTAAATTTAAAATGTTTATAACATACATAGCCATGGCTACACTATATGAAAGTATATAAAAAAAATATAATATTCATCTATAAAATTGTCTTGACTAATAATAGCCATCAACATCAAAATAGAAAAAAATTAGCCAATAAGCTAAAAGTGAGTAGATGGAGGATGCTAAGGGGCATCTAGAGGAGGAAGTTGTTGGTCATCTCCACCCTCACTATTGGGGCTACCAGTGTCTCTTGATTTCTGAAATACAACAACACATAGCCAATTAATAACCAATAGCCAAAACTATAACTTAAAGAAAAACTAAAACATAAAATGCATCAAAATTATGGGGACTCTAGCTCCATGACTTTTGGGGGTAGATGTGGAAGGCCATTATCTAGATTATGGAGGACCTATTCCTTTGTCATATTGACCTAGTTAATATCCCCTAGATCAACATTGGTGAGGATGCCAGTCTTGTCTACTACAGTCTAAGTAAAGGGCTCCCAAGTAATAGTAGTCACAAAGGTCTCACCTATAATAGTGGTAATCTGAGAAATAGTGGATTTCTCCATTTTTAGAGTGCTCTCAAAGAGGTGGTAGGCACTCTCCACATGGATTCCTTAAATGAAAAACTCTTTCTTACACTGTTCAACTAACTTCTCTTTGAACCAATTTAGGTAGGCCTTAGAATTAGTCTTATACTACCACTTTTGGTCCTTTTGTTTCCTACCCCACTCTAGGACGCAAGCGTAGTGATTTTCCAATCCTCAACCTTCTAGAAGATGAGGTCCATCTACATATGCTATTATAGCATATCACGTGAGAGTGCTACATTGTCCTAGATGGTATGCTAGTAGTGGATCCATGCGATCCCTTTGATTTGCAATTTCCTTGAGTTATCCACTTGGCCTTCAAAAAAAGCATTAGGATCCTAGATATCTCTATTCACCTCCTCCTACTATTGAGTTTTCTCCCTCAAGGCCACAACCTCTTCCCATAGGGATTCGTTGGACCTTTCTAGCTCCCATGTAGTTTTGCACACAACATTGCTAGAGTAGTAGCAATCTTGTACAAATTCAAGGATATACTAGAGACATTAGAGGGAAGCTTTAGCAATGAGTCAATTCCTATGTCTCGGTTGGTGTCCCACTCCACAAAGGTAATACATAAACATAACATACAACCATAAATATAATTTACAACCTAAGATAGCCATAACATAAATACAATGTATACCATAGCAAAATACCATAAAATCATAGAAAACAAAGTTCTTACCTTTCTCTGGTGCAACTTGGTGCAACCAATTGATGATTTTCTTGGCCATCCCACACATGAACTCCACCTTGTCTAGGACCCCTAATGATGGTATCACATGAAACTTAGGGATAGGAACCTATACTAGTGGCTCAAGAACTATTATAAGCATAACAATCATTCAATGATTAGGATAAAAATCAAACTTAAGAAAATACGATATAATGAGAAGCTATAAGAAATTCTCATACCTAGCTCTTCTTGTTCTTCCTCTAGGATGAAGATGGGATACATACCTAGTACTACCTTACTAAATGAGGTGTCTAGATCAATGTTGGAAAACCCTTTAACCTCATGTTGTTGTAAGAGTGCCTCCTCTACACACCTTTTTTCCTCCTCTACTATAGTGATTTCATGCCTCTATGATTTCTCCTTTGTGACAACTTTAGTTGCCATGTCCTAATGTTTATCTGCAACCATAACACATAGAAAAATGATTAGTGCATGAAACCATAATGTATTCATGAAATTGCAAAACATAGAATATACAAAATAGAGATAAAACATACCTATGACTACCTAATGTGATGTCTTAAGCTTAAAATTAAGCTTCTTTTGGGTGGGTTGCTTTGACATTGGTGGTGCTTCCTCCATGGGCCTATTAGGCTTGGCCCTGGCTTCTCGTTTAGCTTCTTTGCATCATCGTTTAGCATCTAGGATGTGTGAGGGGCTTATCCTCTAGGCTATCAAGGGATTCACATCATCTAACACCAAGGTCCATGGTAATAATAGATAACAAATCATCTATCTCAGCTGGTGGGTTTTGGACCTACATTGTTGGATAAATGTGCTTTATCCAAGGCCTAGAAAGTTGGTATGGGTCTTGGGAAACTTGTCATCCATTGCTCCACTCCAATAGAAACTCCACAAACCTCTTTAGAAAACCCATGAAGAATGAAAAATTCATGTGAATTATTGTATACATATCATTGCGGATTTTGAGAATCTCATCCTAAATCCTAGCAGCCAAAGTAGCCACGTCATTGAATCTAATGTCATCCATCAGAACCCTCTTAAATGTCCACACCTACACAATGTTGATTACCTTATTTTGTAATAATAGTTTGGAAAATGCATAAAACTTGAATAAAGGGTATGATGCCTTTGGCTTAGAGTTCATGAAGTTGTCCATGGAAATCCTAGAGTGATCCATGTTGATATCAATTCACTCCAAGACTTCATCACTATGGCCTACTTCCTTTACTATTCTAGTGAAAACCTTTCTCCTATTAGTTGAAACATCGAAAATTTGCAAAAGGTACCCTCATCAATGGGTATGGTAATCAACAAGACTTGAATGGTGGTGTTGAAACAATTGGCTTCTTTGTTGATGGATTCCATGACATGCAACATCTCTATAGTATGGATGGAAGGGATAGGTGCCATATACAGATCAAGAAAATCTACATTCTCAATGTTCAATTAAATGTATCTCGACATTTTTCCCCTTGGTCATTCTTCTGTTGGTATCACCTTAGGAAACTTTAGGATGAGGGTATCCTGATGATGTCTTAAAATTGATACAGTGACATTAGTAGAGGTGGAAAGTTCTACAAGGTAACAACCAAATGTTTAGCATTAACATAGACATGTTTAATAACTAGTTAAAATGATAGAACATTTAGAGCTTTGAAGGCCATAAAACATTAGAAGTTATAATCGTTATGTTTACCTTTATTCTTCTTCTTTGGTGTGATTTTACCATAGGTCCCAACTACAAGGGTCTATTCCAATGAGCTCTTGGAGGCCATCCACTAGTTGTGTATCATCTTGTCAACCACGCACTTCTTGTAGACAAGGTTGAATATCCTAGTGTATTCATCAAAGTCCCCTCTTAACTATTCATACATAATAGTTCTGATTTGAGGATCCTTGGTGAATTCATCTAAGATGATTTGAGCCATGACCAATGTTTGATTGTTAGTAATCAAGCCGCGATAGTTGATCCTATACATATAAGAAGTTTATAGAATCAACAAAGTTAGGAAAGGTAGTTCAGTCAATAAAGTCAAAAAATCATAAAAACACTATAACAACCATGCTTACCCCTATATATGACACTTAGTACCTAGTAGGTTCTAAAACAATGTGTGGACCTTATGAGCCACCATTAGAGTATTGTCAACATTATACTGACTATACTTTGGTATAGTCTAGATCTCCATTTGGTAGTGTGGGCGCATCATGTTTGCTGCTACCCCTACTCACCTAGGTGGTGGATCATCAATGATGAACCTAGAAATTAGACTAGATTCTTGAGGCATTAGTGTCTCCACTATGACACTACCATGTCTACAAACAAGTGTGATCATAGTAGTATACCAAAGTCTTGAAAGATATAGGCACGAAAGTCCCTTGCCCTTGGCCAGAACCACAATGAGACCTTATCTAAGGTCATGTTAAGTAAAAGAGTATTGGCCTTAGGGTGGTCAATGTAGCATAGAATGACCACCAACTCAATGATGATGAATTTGAGCTTCAACAAGACCTTACATAGAAAAACAAAACATTATCACTAATTGAAATTTCTTGAAAAGTTCATATAAAACATCCTTGTCATGGGTGAAAATAGCCCATGTAAAAACCTCTAACGTGTTTCTTTAAGTTTTATTAAGAAATTTGTGACAACATAATCATAACCTTTCATGGCCTTATGCATCATAGCCAAAACATTATAGCCTAAATAGCACATCAAATTGACACATAACGAAATTTAAAATAGCCAATAGCATGAACATTATCAAAAATAGTAAAAATTTTCTTATAACCTTCAAAATGAAATTTAGATCATTATAAAATTTTTAGGAAATCCCCAAGGACATGGAATTTCATAAGATAAATATCTAAGTATGTTAGTAACATCCATCTTCAAAAGGGTAAAGTGCTACAACCAAAATTTAGTCTCATTGACATAGCTATAATAAAAAATTCATTAAGAATTCATTTAAACACCAATGTTAGTGATTCCACAATGAATTCTGAAATCATGCACATCTTAGCCATGACCATTACAACTAGAAACACATAACCATTATTTGCATAAAACATAACCAAAATTGGCAAAATTGTAGCCATCAACCTTAAACCCCTTTCAAGCATGTTTGGTAAAAAATTCACCAAAACTTTGTTTGAGCTCCAAACAGAGTCATTCTACAATCATTTGAAGCATGAATCAACCCCTATGCATCCAAGTTTAAAAAAAATTCAAAAACCATACCTTTTATTCAAATAAAGTCACTAATTTAGATGAAAATATGAAAATGACACAAACCCCCTTTTGACATAAGTTAAATAAAAAATTCATTTCAAGTGAAAATAGGGTGATTTTATCTCTATTGGAAAGCTAAAACCAAGATCCACCCAATCATAAGTAAAAATTATCCTAAATCCCTATTGCTTTCTTAGAAAAATTTTGTGAATTTACATGGAATTTTTAAAAAATGGCACAAAAACCTAACTACACAACCTCGTGAAAACAACTATAACTTAATTGTATTAAACCTAAATTGAGTGGGACCATAGCAATTGGAAAGATTAAATGTAGAGCTACAAATCCATAACATCATATTTAAAAAATTTTAGCCATTTTCGTAGTAAAAAATACACAACATTGCATACCTTTTTCATGCAAAAATCACCAAAAAGCTTTAAATTCATAAAACCTAACTTAACATACCCATGAAAAATAGCCAAAAAAATTGATACCCAATTGAGAAAACACCAAAATAAAAGGGTAGGATTTTGTTACAATTATATTTTTATGAACATTAAAGCTTATGTCTGAGAAAAAGAACCTTATCCCTAAGTATATGAAAAAAGCATGAAAACAACAAGCCTAATTTTAAAAACCAAATCAACTAAGGCCAAAACAGTGAAAAAACCCTAGATCTATGTAGAAACAACAAAAATAGAATGTAGGATTTCATTGGAATTTTGTTTTACCACTTCTATTAGTGTAGATCTAAAGTAAATGGCCCCACCCATAGCATGAAAAGCAAGAAAAAAATGGCTACAAACAAAAGTAAAAATTTCTAGAATTGTTTACCTTGGGGTAGCCATGGATGAACCTTGAATGAAGATGGGTCTAGTTAGTCCTAACAAGTTTCTTGAATTCTTGTCTACCTTTTGAATTTATGGGTTTTGGCTCTTTTCTCCATGCTACTTATGCATCATAGTTGAATCAATGTTGGGTATTGCAGAAATTTGGAAAGAATGGAGGTTCAATGCTAGCTACAAGGAAGATTGGATGTTTCCATGCTAAATATTTATGGTGTCTACAACAAGAAATCTCTACCTAATCTCTCTTCCAATGCATTGTTTGTGTAAAGTTAATTGTGATTGAAACTTGTGAAAATTTGGCATTAGAAACTAAAACTTAATCTAAACCTAACCTATGTATCGACCATCGACCCTGGAAACCCCAAAGAGTGACATGCATGGTCAATTGGCTATTAGACAAGTCTAGATCTAACATTCTTAGTTCTTCCATGCTGGGGAAGATCTTCTCCATGCTACCTAGCATGGAAACAAGGTGAATGTAGCTAGGAAAGTTAGTTAGGGATCCTAGTTTCAAGAAAATAATTTTAGACTATCTTCAATTAACACCAAAACCTTGGTAGCCTCTTTGGAAGCCACTAGGATGAAAAAGATCAACAAAAATCAACTCCCTGAGTTTCTTCCCTATTGGGGAGAATTTCATCCACATTCAGCATGCTATCCACAATGTGGATGAAATGGAGGAAGCCAAAACTATTGAAGTTTACATGTAGATTAGCTTTTGGAAGTAGCGCAATCCTTTTGGAAGCCACTAGGCTTTCGAAAGTTATCTAAAATAGCTCAAAATTTCCCCCCTTGGATTCTACACATTGAGGAGCATCATACCACACTGAGCATCCTAGATTTAGTGTGTATGAAAAGGGAAGGCCAATAAACCCTTTTAGAACCCTCAAAATAACCAAATATCAACCCTAAACATTGACAAGTCACATTAGTACTCCTGTGGACACACAAATAGTGAAAACTAACAAAAACTAGTAAAAAGTAAAGTTCCATGGTTCTTCCATGCTAAAAGCCACCTCTTCCACACTAGCCAATATGGAAGCAAGGTAGAACTTTGGAGGGACTCCAAAATAGCCCTTAGATACTCTAAATAGACACTAGAAAGCCTTGTGTGTGTCATATAAACTTGTTTGTACATACTAGAACCCTCAGACTCTTCAAAATTGATTATGAATAGCTAAAAATCCTTTTCCCCCAATTTTGCACACTAAGCATGAGAACCTTAACATGGAAGAAAAGAGGGGAAGCCTAAAAACCATATAGAAAATCTCCAAATTAACCAATTTTGATCTTAAACCATAGTCCTCAACCCTGGTAACCCTTTGAGCATACATGCATGATTGATTGAGATCAAAATTTATCCAAAACTGAGATTTGTGATTCTTCCACATTGGGAACCACCTCTTTCATATTGGCTAGCATGGAGATTGATGGGGAAGGGGGTAACTCATTTTGACCTCATAGACACCTTAGAATGACATCAAATGACCTTGCATGCACCTTAGAACCCTATCAGAACCCAGTAGAGCCTTTAAACCTTAGGAAACTGACAAAGCTATCCCCCTAGTCTTCCACACCAGGCACCCCATCCCTAGCATGGAAAAAAGGAGGGAAGCCTAGAAAACACTTAAGAACACCAAAAACCACCAAAATTTTACCTAGAACCCTAGCTTCTTACACAATAACTCTTGGAAATCACATGCATAATTAATTACAATCTGAATTGGCTTAGATCTATGATTCTAATTCCATCCACATTAGAGAAGGTCCCTTCAATGATGGGTAGTGTAGACACAAGCAGGAGAGGTACCTTTTCTACTTTTAGTTACAAGATGACACTCTTGAAGACCAAAAATCTATGATGGAGAAGCCTAGGACCTCAAAACTTATTCCCCCAATATTCCATGCGAGAATAACTTCCCTAGCATGGAAATATTGGGTGAGAGCTTAGATGCCCTTGAATGACCTCCAAACATGACCAAGTTCAACCAAGAACTTCTAGAATCATGATCTATAGTGCTAGGAGCCTAAAAACCTCATCTATGTGCTCCCAAGCCACCTTGAAACTATGGAACAAGTGTCCTCCCATTCTTCCATGTTGGAGATGCTATGCTTAGCCTACAAGAAAGGGGGCAAGAAATTTCAACTTGTTTTGACACTGAAAACTAACTCAAATGGCCTCAAAAAGAAGATAGGGGATGTAAAACTCCTAGATATAGGTTTTGTCTACTAGTTTGACCATGTTTTTTCTTGGATTTTGGTCTTCCATGCTGTCTGACATGAAAATAGGGGGATTAAGTTACAAAACCTCTTTTTGGACCTTTACTAACCTTTGGAGTATCCAGGCTTGATAGATATGACCTTGCACTACCCTAGGAAGGTCTTGGAACCTCGATTTTGGGTCTCTACATGCCCCAAAACATACTTTCCTTAGTTTCCATGCTAAGGGTTCTTTCCTCCACGTTGGCTAGCATGGAAATAGAGGGGTCCAACGTGGAAGCCTCAAAACCCTTGATTTCTAGATCCAAATAGCCTAGAAATAACCCTGATTGACACCCAAACTTACCTAACAATGTTGTATCCCTAAACCATGGCCTACTAAGATCTAAAACTAGAAAAATAATAATCCTTTTTTATCTACATTAGCCAAGTTTCATCACATGTAGCATATTTTGATTAATTTATCCTTATTACATGATGTTTTGAATTATTTTTGGCATTGTGTTGCATTATTGACCTTGATAACCTTCTTATGGTCTTTATAGAACATTATATTTTCTTTTTCTATTTATTATAGTCTTATTTTCCTATGTTTAGCATTTGATTATATCAAATAGTGGGGTCTAACCTTCTCTGACCACCATATGGCAGCATGTGACCATGGCCTACTATGGCCTTAAACTGGCATCATGCCCTGCTAAGGCCTAAAACTAGCTAAATCATGACCTTTTTTAACAAATTGTAGCCATATTCCTCATACAACCCATTGTATGATCTTTTCTTTTAACATTTTTTGACATCAATTTCACTTCATTCACTTACTTTTATCTTATTTATAGTCTCGAATGATCTTTTTTGCATTAGAGTTTGATGTATTTGCATAATTTTATAGCATTTTAGCACTGGTTATTGGAGAAATCCTTTTTCATCTTGATTAGAATATTAATGCACCTCATTTGATCCACATGGGTTATAACCCTACTACCATGGACCCATACATGAACATCATTGCCATAGATCCCATATGCATGCAGTTGATTGCTTTTTATCAATCTGCATTCTAGGTATGATGTGGGTTTTTGATCAATTCAAGGGTTTTCTTTTGATATGTTGGATACACTTTCTTTGTATGGGAGGATTTAGATTCTATATATAGATACAAGCATTGAGCCATCAACATATTTGGGGCTTTAGGGAACTCAATTCATGGTTGCTAGTTCCTAACAATTGGCTACATTTTTGGGAGAAGTGAAAAGTGGTAATATGGATTCTAGTAGATAGGGATTCATGGTTTGTGTTTTCATTTGTCTTTTTGGTTTCTTTTACTTATTTCATGAATTCCATAGAGGCCCTTTTGGGTACCACTACAACTCTAATGCAAATTATAGTAGAGCCATGCAAGTGGAGAAAATGTGATGCAATTGCTGAATAATTTGGTGAATGCACCAAAACACTTAGTAGGCTTCAATTATTAGGAATGGTAATGATACCATTTGCAATATGGTCCAAAAACAAATTACCCATGATATTAGATGATTTAGGGGATTTTTTGTGCTACTTCTTCTAGTGTGTTTTTCTTGCTACTTTGTTTTCCAAAGAAGGCCCTATTCTACAAGAACTATAGCTAGAGCCAGTGGTAGCAAATGTTGTTCTAATAAATAATGTTTCTAAATTTATGTAGATTACTAGATTGTAGAAAACTAAGCCTACCAAATCTACTATTTTTCTTGAATTATTTTTATTTTGTAAAGATGCTGCTATTAGAGAATAAGATGATGAAATGTTAAGTGAGGATACGAGCCTATTGTTTTCCATGGAATCATTGAAGACTACTATTGGCGACCATTTGGGACACAACCACCAACGAGTGTCCTCAAATAGGATTTAGGTGCTTGCTGGTCTCTGGCAACACTAAGGCCTAGATACCTCCAAATAGACTCAGTAGTTAATGTGAGTATGTATGTGTGCTGTTGTGAAAAATGAAACGATTGGGTTCTGTGTAAAACTATAAATGACTTATCTTAAAGAGATTCACCCAACTTTGCAAAGTACTGTGAGTTGTTGAGAGTTCCTATTTTGTTCAACTGCCTAGTCTATGTGGTCCTTATAATACCTACTTGTAACAAATAAAGTTTTGCAAAAGCATTTAGGCACAACTCTACAAATCTACTTCTAATTTTCCCTAGAGAAAGAGATAGTTCCACAAGAAAACTAAAAATAGAGCGAAATTCAATGGAAATAGAAAGAAGAGAAAAAGAAAGCAGATTTGTGTAAATATCTCAAATGTTTAAACAAGGTAAAATGATACGAGTAAACACTTCACAATAAAGCTATCCCAAATTCAATAACTACGAATTGCTCAAACTTCCAAGGCTCAAATAAGCAATTTCTTCAAGACAATCCTACTATGCTACCAAAAAAAAAAATGTTGCGTAAACTATCATGTACCAGACTTTATTTTAGCTAGATAATGGATGTCAACAATTTCATTCAAGAAAACCTTCAAAAGACTTGACAATTTATGATTGAAATACCACAGAGATTCACTTTAAAGATAAAAAAAGCTATTCTATCAAAATACCCAAGATTTTCTAAACTCTCTTGAATATTGAATCATTCAGTGACTTGACTACATGCAGAGGCTCTCTTAGAACAATCTCAATAGCGGTTCTTATACATGACATAATAATAAAATTTACTACTAAAATACTCTTAAGGCTTTCAAACACAAGCTCTTATATGGCAAAATTTTAATAGAATTTTTCTATCATGCAACAAGAACAATAAGAGCAATCTAAAAATCCCAAAATTACTTACCAAGCATGGTATTATCTAAACCACTAGCTAAAAAATTTAAAAAAAATAAAAAATAAACATAACTCACATGACTATGACAAAGAGGCTAAAATGTTTTCTTTAACAAGTCATCTTACAAGCAATCTTTCACAATGTCTTCGTTTTCAATGCTCTTCCCCCCAACAACCAAGACCTAGAGTGAGACCCCCTTTCCTTCCTATCCTTGAAGGCCCTTTATAGGGTCTCATAGGTAGTTAGGTATTACAAAATATCTTGGGTAACTTCTTTCCCAAGTAAGGAGGTTATAACTTTCCCAACAAGTTATGAAGTTATAACTTATACATGAAGTTAGGAGAAAATCATGCTAACATTGGCATGTGTCTTTATAAATATTTCTTTCATGCTAACATTGGCAACCTATATAATAATTTTAGGAAATAAATCTAAGATCTATATCTTGTTTAATCCATTAAACCTTAGTCCAAGATCAAGTTTCTCAAACACCATGATGGCCATTGCAATAAGCGCTCCATACAATTGTCATTTTATTTTTGTTGCATGTGAGAAAATATGATAAAATTATTTTTATCCACAAAACCATATGAAATTAAAAATTTATTTTTTTACTTTGATTTCACGCGTTCAATTTTTGTACTTGCTTTCAATGATGATGGTTTTCTTCAAAATAAGCCATAACCAATTTCCTAGCCACGTCCACGATCCTCCATAACTACCGTAGAAGAAATATCATTCTGTTGAATCAGTTGTCCACCTATGTCATTGTGTCTTCATGTCTCTGTAGCCACACTAGCTTTGCTTTGAGAGCTCAATAACAATAGTTACATGAATATCCCAATCCCTACTCATCTTGCTCCTATTCCTCGTATTTTCCACTACGCTGCATGTATGGTTTTTAAAAGCATGTATCATCTCTTGCAATACCTATCTGTCAGATGAGTACCATTCAAATTGGTGGAGACTGCACACTTTCTCCTTCCATTTGGATGCTTCATTGATGGTACAATTTTCCATGTTAAGTGAGTGGAGGCATGACATGGCTCCATCCTCCAAACTCACTAGTTTCTACAAATGATGGTAGAAGTCAAGGCTCAGTGAACGGAGCTTGGAAAATGCACCACCTCTACCATACTCCTCCAAAAAAACAACCTCCTCAAGAAAATTTAAGTATAGATGTGTGAGCTCCAGAAGTTTGGAAATCTTGGCTACGATATCAAAGATGCAATCTAGAGCCAAACGTCTGAGTCTTTGGAAACCCAGCAGCACTATGGGGCCTGGTAACTCAATGCGGTGCAATGCTAGATTCTGGAACCTCTCTAAACACTGCAGCCACTCCTCAAGAAATGTCAGTATACATCCTTTGCTAGACAAAATCAGTGAATGCAAGCATGGTGGTGGAGTTTTCCCCATCTAAAATCTGCTAATTTTGAGACAAAATGCCTACAATTGTGGGAAATGTGATGATAAGGTATTCCATGTGCACGTCCATATCGGTGGAGGCCATACTGATGCTGCATCCTCCTCTTGGCTATTGTCTCTTATGGTAATAACAATGCCCCTAAGCATCCTCAGATTTTTCATAGGCTTATTCACTTCTGAACACCTACTATTACTATACCCACTTTGACTTGAAAGATGCGTGAGGCACTTTAGATCTCCAATCCATGTCAGTACAGAATGGATCCTACCGACGTAGAGATACTCCAGTTTCTTTAAATGGTAGATGCACTCTAGCAATTCTTCATTGAGATCAAATGCATGAGAAATATCCAGAAATGTTAGCAATTTAAATTTAGCAACACATGGTGGCAGGTCCATGTGTAGAGCGTGCAAAGTGTTCTGCAATTTCTGTTTGTAGGTTCATCATTGCTAGAATTCAGATGTGAAAGCATTTTCGTTGTCTACCAAGATTTTCCTTAGGGTTTATGTTTAATATTTCATGTCTTCTCATTGCTGTTTGTCATATCTTGCATTTGAAACAAAATAGAAACCTTGCTACATTTTTCTTTTTGCGTGCAGACTCCATTCTCTGGACACTACGGATCATTGAAGGAGATCTTATTTTTCTTTCTATTGGCACATTTTAGGCCATTCCATGGAACAGGAGGTTTAGTCTATTTTAGAAAGAAAAAGAAAGAGAATAAAAAATATATGCCTGAATTTACTAAACATTCATATAAGTTATACTGTGATGAAACACATATTTTTTTACCTTATACATTGACCAAAGAGTGCAATATTCTGAAATATTTATGCAATGCTTATTGGGAGGACATTTAGAAAGGGTTTCATTCAACCGGTTTATGAGCTTAGAGATAGTTCAATAGCAGTGGTGGATGTGGCAATATACATGACTTGGTCACACAAGCATATTGACGATAAATATTAATGGAGATAGGATCGGTCCTAATTTTCACGTAGGCCAGGCCAGATTCAATTGAAACCAATGAATAGAGATATCGATATTTGATCCTATAGTAAGAAGAGGCTATGTACAGTGATAAATAATCTCAGGAACAGAGGCGCATCTTGTATTATAATGTGGCATAGTTTAGGCATTGGGGAAACGTTTTTTGGAAGCTAGAAAGACGGTATGCCTATTCTAAAAGCGGCATTGTGGTTCTTCGGTAACCAAAAGTGAAATTATGAAAGCTATGCTTGTCGGTAAAAAAATGTTAAGAATCACTAGGATACCCTCATATTTCGCTTGGGAATTTCATCAAATGCTTTCCGAACAAGGTTTAGTTTCTCTATTTTGACATACTGATAAACAATGAATCTATAACCATCATATTTGTGAACCCTAATTTCATGGCTAGGGCATGTAACAGTAGGTGGTTTAATAGGTTTTGTGAAGTAACAGGTTGTAGCAAAATCCAATAAGCGAAACAGGGCTAAAACATAGGCGGTGGATGCAACACTCGATAACGGATGTGCGAGTAGGTTTCAAGAAAGGGCATCATTGTTCAGCAGTACGTGGCGGCAACTGTGTTGCAGATAATGATGCATGGAGGCAACATCACTAACGCCGCAAACGTTGCTGCACTTGCCGCGTTGTTGGTATTTCAATGCCCTAAGTGCCACATTGGTAGCCATACTATGTGGATCAGCAGTGCAGGAAACCAAGCCAGAGGTCCAGATTATCTCCTCTACAATGCCTGCACCTGTGCTTACGGTTGTGGACGATAATATGTAGAAAATACTAAGTGCTCCTAAGGATAAGGAAGGTGTCTATTCTCTGCTAGAGACAAATGGTGATTGCAGACATGCCTACACCGTTGGCCCTCCAGCAACTGAACACTACACAACAACGATGTCAGATGCAGCGGCAGAGCCTTCTTTCACGGTGGTAGTTGATAATGATTTTTTTGCAGGGCGGGATAATTTGGAATTATTTACCGATGGTTCTAGGCCTAGCGCCTTCACATTCAGACCTCGTATTTTAAGCCATCGTAGCAAATTTTACATGGGGGGCAAATGGAGATAAATTATTATCTTTTTACTACCACCAATGTCTACTATTGTATTATCTTTTTACCATCAACTAGTTCATAAAATTACTAGACCTTCAATAGTATTCAGAACCAAGAAAGAAATTTTTTTAAAACAAATTAAAATGAGAATAAAAATTATGTGGAGCTATTAGATTTATTTTTATTATTCACAAAAGAAAAAGCAATATTTGCAATATTTCTCCTAACTTCCTAACTTCCTAAGTTAATACTTCCTAACTTATTGGGCAAGTTACTTGGGAGAGAAGTTAGCTAAGATATTTTTGAGTATGTAACTACCTTTTGAACCCTATAAAAAGGATTCAAGGATAAGAGAAAAGGGGGTCTCACTTATCACACTTTGGAGAAGATATTGATATCACACTTTGGAAAGTTACTAGCTAGCACTTGGGCTCTCACTTGGAGACACACTTTGAGTCTTGGGAGAAGAGCATTTTTAAACAAGAAAGTGTGAAAGATTTCTTGTAAGATAACTTGCTAAAGAAAATATTTCAGCCTCTTTGTCATGGTCCTATGAATTATGTTTTTTATTTTTTATTTTGTTTAAATTGTTTAGCTAGTGGTTTAGATAGTATCATCCTTGGCAAGTAATTTTGGGAACTTTAGATTGCTCTTATTGCTCTTGTTGCATAATAGAATATTTCTATTAAAATTTTTCCATAGAAGCGATTTTGTTTGAAAGCCTTAAGATCAGTTTAGTAGTAAATTTTATTGTGCAACGTATAAGAACTGCTATTGGGATTGTTGTAAGAGATCCTTTGCTTGTAGTCATGCCGTTGAATGATTCAATAGTCAAGAGGGTTCAGAAAATATTTGGTATTTTGATGGGACTAGAATAGCTTTATTTTATCTTTAAAGTAAATCTCCGTGGTATTTCAATCAGAAATTATCAAGTCTTTTTAAGGTTCTATTGAATACAATTGTTGACATCCATTATCTAGCCAAAATGGAGTCTTGTACGTGATAGTTTACGTAGCAATTTTTTGGTAGCATAGTAGGATTGTCTTGAAGAAATTGTTTATTTGAGCCTTGGAAGTTTGAAAAATTCATAGTTATTGAATTTGGGATAGCTTTATTGTGAAGTATTTACTCGTGTCATTTTACCTTGTTTAAATATTTGAGGTCCACAAAAATCTACTTTGTTTTTCTGTCTATTTCCATCAAATCTTGCTCTATTTCTAGTTTTCTTATGGAACTAGCTCTTTCTCTGGGGAAAATTAGAAGTAGATTCGTGGAGTTGTGCTCAAATGTTTTTGAAAAATTTTATTTGTTACAAGTAGGTATTATAAGGACCGTGTAGACTAGGCAATTGAACAAAATAGGAACTCTCAACAACTCACAGTACTTGGCAAAGTTGGCTGAATCTCTTTACGGTAAGTCATTTATAGCTTACACACAACACAATCGTTTCATTTTTCACAACTGCACACCGCAACAGCACACACACATACTCACATTAACTACTGAGTCTATTTGGAGGTATTTGGGCCTTGGTGTTGCCAGAGACCAGTAAGCACCTAAATCCTGTTCGAGGACACTCGTTGATGGTCATGTCCCAAATGGTCGCCAACACTTTCATTCTAGTAGAAAATGATAAACATGATTTGGGGTTGCAACTATCTGAAATTTTTGCCCCAAATTTACTTAGGGCTTCCTGCGTATTTCTTTCTAAAATCATTTTTATTCATACCCTATTCTTGTTTTTTTGGTTTTCATTGCTGATTCTAATGCAGAGTATATACAAAGTGTTTGACAAATTTCCTTTTTCTAGTATCTCTACTTTTGTTGTTCCATGAAATGGCCAAAATGTGCCAACATTTCTACCCCCTTTAAAAGGCTTAAAAAAATTTATGCAAGCCCCATTTTAAAATTGAATTTTACTTAAAGATTTTATTGAACTTTTTACAGCTGAAAAGATATATCTTTTTGGAGGAAAATTCCCATCAAACATAAGGTTTGGTGGTATAAAAACCTCATTCCTAAAAAAGGAAAACAAACTGTACATTATCAACTCCTTTATGCATGGACTATTCTTGAGATGGGAAGAAAATAGTGAGGGTTACTCTGGTAGGAATCCTCATATCCCTAACCTTCTCATAAGTAATCTTTGAAGTGATGAATGCTATTCTATTATTTTCTGGCTTGCTGGAGCTTTCAACTTGATCTTCTTGAGCTTTTTCTTCAACAATCCTCTCATCTTCTTTCTCAGATGAATTCTTATTTTCTTCCCAATTGGGTCCTTCTTCTTCTTCTTGGGACACAAAGGCTTCTTCCCATGAATCTTCATTGATTGGTTCTTTCTCCCTTTTCTATTTTTGGGTGCAATTTCGATACTGTCCCCAAACATTTGATTCCATTTCTAAACCTCTTGTAAAGAATTAGAATTCCTTAGCCAACCAAGCCATGAAAGGACATTCTTTAGGTGCCCCATATGCTCTAGTTTTTAAGTGAGCCTTTAACACATGTTCTGGCCAACATCCCATCACATAAGGAATGAAAGGCTTCCTCATTATTCTCCAAAAATCCATCTTCTTTTTCAAATTAGCTCTCTTCTCACTTTCTCTACTCAACTTGAATTGGAAAATGAGGAAATCTTAGGCAACCAAATCCTCTTTCTATAGTAGCTAGAAATTTAAAATTTCCTCTTAGAGTCTTCAACCAATTTTTCCTCTTTTTGCACATTCTAACCACTTGTCAAAATATTCACTAATTGAGAAAACTTCCCACTAAGTGGTTGATTAATCACCTCTTATCACACTTGTAGGAATTAAATTTACTATTATAATATACTATCTACTTATCTATCTATATACCAATAACATAATTAAACATGATAATAAATACTATACTCCTAATAATATTATATCTAATAGTATATACATATATTACTTTTGTGTAAGTATGTCTTCAAGCTATATGCAATTGTCCAAAACATTATATAGAAATTACAATTCCATGTCATCCAAAGTTGATAATTTGTAAGTATCCCTTGACAATTGCTTTGTAATTTGAAATGGACCAATCCATGTTGGTGTAAAATTATTTAGTTTCTTCATATTCCATAATAGGACAAGATCCCCTATCTTGAAAGTTCTTTTCAGAGCTTTCCTATCAAACCATCTTTTAACTTGAGAGGTATTTTGTAACAAATTATCCCTTGCTTTATCTACTTCAGCTTCTCTTTTAATAAGCAAAGTCATGAAACTTCTATCTTTATCAATTTTTTCACCATATTTTTATACAAATTCAGAAGCTGAGCTTACAATATTATTTGTAATTGTTGCTGAAAAATTATAAACTAAGTTATACGGTGATGTCCCAATAGCTCTCTTGAATCTAATTCGATCTGACCATAACCTAGATTGTAGATAATTGATCCAATTTTTTGGATTCCCATCCATCGATTTCTTGGTATAAGCTAAAAGCTTTTTATTGGTGGATTTTGCTAGGCCATTTCCTTGAGGATAATAGTTTGATGAGGAAAATAAGAAAATAGATTTTTCTAATGCCCATTTGATAAACTCTTCAGATTCGAAGGTGGATCCATTGTCTGACACTAACACTTTGGGTAGACCAAATCTACTTAGAATTTGGTTTTCTAGAAACTTAATCACATCTGATGCTAAAATCCCTCCTAGAGCTTTTGCTTTAGACCATTTAGTGAAATAATTAGTAGCCATGAGAATAAACTTGTGTCTGGCTCTTGAAGGAGTAATTGTACCAATAAAATCTAAACCCCATTGCTGAAATGGTCTATCTGCAACTACTAGCTTTAAAGGGGCTCTAGCCTTTTTAATATTGGGCCCATGAATTTGACATTTATAGAATTTTTGAATATCTAAACTAATGTCTTGATACATGGAAGGCCAGTAATATCCATTTCGAAGTATATATTGTATAGTCGACTTAGGGGATTCATAAAATAAATTCAAATGATCATGAAATTGTTCCAAAATGAAACTAATTTGATCATTATGAGCACATTCCAATAAAACCCCTTGAAAATATTTTCTATATATTATACCATATTTAACAACGAATCTTTGTGCTCTTTTGAAGAAATCTCTCTTTTGACTTGCAATTAAATTATTTGGGATTTTCCTTGTATTAAGAAATTTGAGAAATTCATCAAACCAATTCTCTTCATGGGTATCAAGTGCGCATACTTCAGTTTCTCTAGTCATTAACTTGGCTAATCCCATTCCCTTAATTGTTTTGCATATTTCCAATGAAAATCTAAAACTTTGCAACTTTCTAAGCCATTTTCCTTTTTTCAATCCAATCNGGATGAACTTTTTCACAAAGTTTATCTTCCCAAAGAAAGATCTAAGAGATTTCTTACTTGTGGGATGTTCAATATTCTGTACTGCTTGGATTCAGGAATTGTCTATGAAAATTCCTTCTTGACATACCACATGGCCTAATAAGCTTTCAGATTTAACCCCAAAGATACACTTATTAGGATTTAATGGAATACCAAACTCATGAAATCTGTCAAAAACTTGTTGGAGATGATTATTATGATCTTCTTTTTTTCTTGAGAATATCATAATATCATCCAAATAAACCACCACGAATTTTCCTAATAAATCCTTAAATGCTAAATCCATTGCTCTTTGAAAAGTAGCTCTAGCATTTGACAATCCAAATGGCATTCTTTGGTAAGTGAAAGTTCCCCATTTGGTGATAAATGTTGTTTTGTATCTATCATTCTTATCTACCATGATTTGATTATAACCTGAGAAACCATCTAAGAAAGAATATACTTCACAACCTAAGACTTTAATCAGCATCTCATCAATTCTTGGAAGTCGATACTTATCCTTTTTTGAGGCATCATTCAGATTTCTAAAGTCTACACAAAGCCTTATATCACCATTTTTCTTTCTCACTGGAACAAGTTTAGCAAGCCATGTTGAATATCATACTGGATATATGATTTGTTCTTGTAACAACTACTTGATCTCGGCTTCCATAACTAGTCCAAATGATGGATTGAATTTCCTCTGTTTTTGGTTGACTCTTTTACAACCTTCTATTAAAGGAATTTTATGTGTCATCACATCTGGTTTAAAAGATTTAAGATCATCATAAGACCAAGCAAAATTATCCAAATTATTTCTTAGACATGTTAAGAAGTTTTGCTTGAAACTCGAATCTCTTCCCTTTGTTACATTCAACATCTTTGTCATCCTGTCTAATCCAAAATTCACTACCTTGAAAGCTTGACTATCTAGGTTTGGTATATCCTTTCCAGTAAGCAATTTTTTCTTGAACTCATGTTCCAAGTTAATCATTCTTTTTGGAATGAAATTATCTGTGGAGTTTGATGACATTTCAGGTATCACTTGACCCTCAAATTCTTGTTTGTTTTTCATAAATCTTAGTACTTGTTCATCATCTTCAAATACTTGTAAATGTCTTATATTATTTGGTACTGATGGCTGATGTTCTTCTTCAATCATTACATCTTTGTAACTTTCTATTATTTGCATATCCAATGCTGAAGCTACCTTTGCCAAATCATCTGCTATAAGATTCTCTGATCTGTTTATATGCTCTATTGGACAATGTTGAAACTGATCTAACATCTTACAAGCAAGTTTCTTATAAGGTCCTAAGAATGAGCTCTTTACTACATAGTTACCCTTTACTTGTTCACAAACTAATCTTAAGTCTGCTTTTATAGTGATTACTCTGATCTTTTTGTCTAGAGCTATTCTTATGCCAATACATAAAGCTTGATACTTAGATTTGTTGTTAGTACAAAGGAAAGATAAATGAATTGCTTTGATAATTTCAGGTGAATCATTCCTAAATATAACTATACCAAATCTGGTACCTTTTGAATTATATGAATCATCAAACTATAACTCCTATTTATCCTCATTATTTAAGCGTTCTTTTTCAGAACTATAATTTTCTTGGAGTGTACAAATTTAGTTTTCAACACCTCCTTTTTTAACCATTTTACTTTTTCCATTTGAAGTAATTTTATCAATCATGAAAGGTTCCGTATAGGTATATATATGATTTGGTTCTCCTTTCCAAGGTAACCACATGTTAGAATAATTTGTTGATATGTAACTTGAGAAATTTTTGCTCCAACTTCTACTCAATAAGAGACTATGCGAATCTGGTATATCTGCCACTTGAATGATTACTCTACTTTTGACATGGGGTTTAGAAGTAATTTCTAATAGGACATTTGGTAATTGACCCACAATCTTCATTCTACTTTTATTCGCTTAAAAAATATTTTTATTTGATTTTTCAAGAATCAAACCAAGTTTCTTACATATAGACAATGGAATTATAGTAGACGTAGCTCCAGAATCAATCAAACAATTGTGTAAGTATTTATCCTTTAATTTCATTGTCAAAAGAAAAGGAGGAGCTTCCTTATCAGGAATAAAATCATACGAGGTCTTTAATTTCTCATCATTATTAGACACATAACTTAACTCTAATTCTCTAACTCTCGTTTTACCTTTAATGAACTCTAAATCCTTTATTTTTTGATCTCATATTTGAAGCAACTAATAAAAGCTAATATTGGCCTTGACATGTTTAAGGTCTTCAATCAAATCATACTCTCCATCACCAATAAAGCCTGGTTTCTTTATCCATTTATTAAAAGACTGATTTGGAGTGCTTTGCTCTACTTGATTGTCTTTACCTTTATTCTTATCTTTTCTATTTGTCTCAAAAGCTTTTCTCTTAGTAGATGGATTAGTAATAACATTTTGGGGTCTAGAAGTAGTTAATCTTTCTTTTGATCAGAGATTACATCTATTTTCATCATTGTTATTGCATTCTTCATCTG
This sequence comes from Gnetum montanum, assembly GCA_015680685.1. NCBI lineage: Eukaryota > Viridiplantae > Streptophyta > Gnetopsida > Gnetales > Gnetaceae > Gnetum > Gnetum montanum. The sequence continues at coordinate 216,256 of MNCI01007064.1, read as the reverse complement.
AAGACATATCTTCTTCAAAACTTGATAGAGAAGAAGTATCGCTAGATCCATTACTTGCATAATGAACACTAGATAACTCATTATTAGATTCAATATCAAGAAAGTTGGACAAAATTAGGTCACTTTCATCCTCATATTCTACTAACTTAGTGTCTTGATGTTTATGCTTTCTATTGTTCCTTTCTTCCTTGATATTAACTCTTGCCAAAGCTTTTTCAAGCTTCACTATTTTGTTAGACATATCTCTCATTAATTGTCCTTTTTCAGATTCTACTCTTTCATGTTCTTGCTCTATCTTAACATGAGATGGACCTGGTAAAGCTTTAAATTGAGCAAAATCTTGCATAGGAATCATAACTCTTTCTTCTCTTTTTTGAATTGCAATATTTTCTTCAGGATTCAAGTTCAACTATTTTTCTAACTGTATAGCTTCACTAAAGTAGTCATTTAGTGTAGTTAAGTTTGGAGTTCTCCTTAACCAAATTGAAATGTTGGGGTTGACAGCCTTAAGATAAGTTTCTTTAAGCATTTCTTCTGATGGTCTATATTGTCTTTGAAAGAGTCCACAAATTCGTTGAAACTTGATGTTAAAATCTCTAATTGACTCTTTAACTCCTTGATTAGCTTGTACAAGTCCACAGTATAGTTGTTGTTGATCTAATTGATTACCAAACTAGGCTAAGAAAAGATTCTTCATGTCATCCCAACTTGTAATACTGTTATTTGGTAAGTTTGAATACAAAATCTGAGCCATATCCATTAAATTTGATACAAACAACCTACAAGCTTGATCTTGATGTTGAATATTTGCATGAGCTAAAGCGAACTCAAACATGTGAATATATTCTTCAGCTAAATAAGCATTTTCAAGAATGAAAGGCTTAGGAGAATATTTGTAAACTACCTTAGGAATATCATTGTAATTTTGAAATCCTAATGTGTAACTCTTTTCCAAGGATTTACCATCCTATTCCTTTGGATTGTTGAACTCTTAGACTTTCTAGATCTTCTCTTATAAATTGATAAACCATATATAATGGGTGATCTCCTTGATCTTCTAGTTTTCACTCCACTACTTGTTCCCAATTCAAAAAATTTCTTTGTTCTTCTTCTGATGAAGAATCAGTCTTAGAATCAAGAATATCTTTTGAAACTTTTAAATTTTCCAAACTATCAATCTTCTTGGTCATGAACTGAAAATAGTATTTAATTTCTTAAGACTTTATAGTAGTAACAAAGAATTATTGATGTGCTAAAATTATAGGGCTTATGAACTTAGAGGCTAAATTTTTAGCCCTTCTTTTAGTGCCAAAAGAATCGTTCGTGACCGTTTGGGATGTGACAGCCAATAAGTATCCTCAAACAGGATTTAGGTGCTTGCTGGTCTTTAGCAACACCAAGGCCCAGATACCTCCAAATAGACTCAGTAGTTAATGTGAGTATGTGTGTGTGCTATTGTGGTGTGTTGTTGTGAAAAATGAAATGATTGGGTTGTGTGTAAAACTATAAATGACTTATCTTAAAGAGATTCAACCAACTTTGCAAAGTACTACGAGTTGTTGAGAGTTCCTATTCTATTCAATTGCCTAGTTTATGCGGTCCTTATAATACCTACTTATAACAAATAAAGTTTTGCAAAAACATTTGAGCACAACTCTGTGAATCTACTTCTAATTTTCCTCAGAGAAAGAGATAGTTCCACAAGAAAGCTAGAAATAGAGTGAGATTTAATGGAAATAGAAAGAAGAGAAAAAGAAAATAGATTTATGTAAAGATCTAAAATGTTTAAAAAAGGTAAAATGATACGAATAAAACTTCGCAATAAAGATATCCCAAATTCAATAACTACGAATTGTTCAAACTTCCAAGGCTCAAATAAGCAATTTCTTCAAGACAATCCTACTATGCTACCAAAAAAAAATGCATGTAAACTATCACGTACCAAACTTTATTTTGGCTAGATAATGGATGTCAACAATTGCATTCAACAGAACCTTCAAAAGACTTGACAATTTATGATTGAAATACCATGAATATTTACTTTAAAGATAAAAGAAGCTATTTTGGGCCTATCAAAATATCAAATATTTTCTGAACCCTCTTGACTATTGAATCGTTCAACGACTTGACTACATGCATAGGCTCTCTTACAATAATCTCAATAGCGGTTCTTATACATTAAACAATAATAAAATTTACTACTAAAATACTCTTAAGGCTTTCAAGCACAAGCTCTTCTATGGAAAAATTTTAATAAAAATTTTCTATCATGCAACAAGAACAATAAGAGCAATCTAAAAATCCCAAAATTACTCACCAAGCATGATACTATCGAAACCATTAGCTAAAAAATTTATACAAAATAAAAAATAGACATAACTCATAGGACTATGACAAAGAGGCTAAAATTTTGTCTTTAATAAGTCATCTTACAAACAATCTTTCACAATATCTTCATTTCCAATGCTCTTCCCCCCAACCACCAAGACCCAGAGTGAGACCCCATTTCCTTCCTACCCTTGAAGCCCTTTTATAGGGTCTCATAGGTAGTTAGCTATTACAAAATATCTTGGGTAGCTTTTTTCCTAAGTAAGGAGGTTAGAACTTGCCCAACAAGTTAGGAGATATTACTTGCCCAACAAGTTAGGAAGTTATAACTTATACATGAAGTTAGGAGAAAATCATGCTAACATTGGCATGTGTCTTTACAAATATTTCTTTCATAAGAAGTTACAACCTATATAATAATTTTAGG
>MNCI01007064.1:187247-212476 GCA_015680685.1 Gnetum montanum | reverse complement strand
AAGATCAAGTTTCTCAAACACCATGATGGCCATTGCAATAAGTGCTCCATACAATTGTCATTTTATTTTTGTTGCATGTGAGAAAATATGCTAAAATTATTTTTAGCCACCAAACCATATGAAATTGAAACTTCATTTTGTTACTTCAATTTCACGTGTTTAGGTTTTGTACTTGCTTTCAGCGATGATGATTTTCTTTAGAATAATTCTTGGCCACATCCACGATCCTCCATAACTACCATAGAAGAAATATCATTCTATTGAATTAGTTGTGTACCTATCTCACTGTATCTTCATGTCTCTGTAGCCGCACTAGCTTTGCTTTGAGAGATCAATAACAATAGTTACATAGATATCCCAATCCCTACTCATCTTTCTTATGTTCCTTATGTTTGTTGTTGCACTGCATGTACAATTTTTGAAAGTATGTATCATCTCTTGCAACACCTATCTGTCAGATGAGTACCATTCAAATTCGTGGAGATTGTACACTTTCTCTTTCCATTTGGGCACTTCACTGATGGTACAATTCTCCACATTAAGTGAGAAGAGGCATGACATGGCTCCACCCTCCAAAATCAGTAGTTTCCGCAAATGACAGCAGAAGTCAAGGATCAGGGAGAGGAGCTTGGGAAACACACCACCTCTACCGTACTCCTCTGGCAAAACAACCTCCTCAGGAAAATTTAGATACAAATGCGTAAGCTCCAGAGGTTTGGAAATCTTGGCTGCAATATCAAAGATGCAGTCTAGAGCCAAACTTTTGAGTCTCTAGAAACCCATCAGCACTATGGAGCTTGGTAACTCAATGCGGTGCAATGCTAGATTCTGGAGCCTCTCTAAACACTGCGGCCACTCCTCTAGCAATGTCAGTATACCTCCTCTGCTAGAGAAAATTAGTGAATGCAAGCATGGTGGTGGAGTTTTCCTTGTCTGGAATCTAATGATTTCAAGATGAAATGCCTGCAATTGTAGAAAATGTGACGATAAGATATTCCATGTGCATGTCCATATTGGTCGAGGCCATACTGATGTTGCATCCTCCTCTTGGCTGTTGTCCCTTATGGTAATAACAATGCCCCTAAGCACCCTTAGATGTTTCATAGGCTTATTCACTTCTAAACACCTAGTATTACTGTACGCACTTTGACTTGAAAGATGCGTGAAGTGCTTTAGATCTCCAATCCATGTCAGTACAAAATGGATCCTATCAGCGTACAGATACTCCAGCTACTTTAAATGGTAGATGCACTCTGGAAATTATTCATTGAGACCGAATGGATGAGAAATATCTAGAAATGTTAGCAATTTAAATTTAGCAACACATGGTGGCAAGTCCATGTGTAGAGCATGCAAAGTGTTCTGCAATTTCTGTTTGTAGGTTCATCATTGCTAGAATCCAGATGTGACAACATTTTCATTTTCTACCAAGCTTTCCCTTAGGGTTTATATTTAATATTTCACATCTTCTAATTGTTGTTTGTCATATCCTGCATTTGAAACAAAATAGAAACCGTACTACATTTTTCTTTTTCTGTGCAAACTCCATTCTCTGGACACTGTGGATCATTAAAGCAGATCTTATTTTTGTTTGGTAGTAGCAAATGATAAACACCATTTTGGGCTGCAACCGTCTAAAATTTTTGCCCCAAATTCACCTAGGGCTTCTTGCATTTTTCTTTCTAAAATTGTTTATATTCATACCTTGTTCTTGTTTTTGCAGTTTTCATCGTTGATTCTAATGCAGAGTATATACAAAGTGTTTGACAAATTTCCTTTTGCCAGTATCTCTACTTTTGCTATTCCATGAAATGGCCCAAATGTGCCAACAACTACAACCAACCATTTTGATGAGGGTCTCAAGCTTGGACAAGGAGGATGTGGTGTGTTTACAATGTTTACTTAAATGTGTTCTATATTTAATAGTAAATGTGCAATAGAAAATACCACAAAAGAATGTATTTGTTAAGTTAAGGTTTTCTTATTTTTAACCCTAGTTTAAAAGGGGACATTATTAGATGGAACAAACATAGTGGTGAAGACACTTTCTTTTGTATTGTGCCAAGGATATAATGAATTGGTGGATGAAATCAAGCTTGTTGCTAATATTCAAAATCAAAATCTTGTGAAAATGCTTAGTTGTTGCATTAAGGGTTCCAATCGAATTTTGATTTATAAATATCTATCAAATGATGGTATTGATAAGGTTCTTTTTAATGAGCATTTCTTTCTATATAATGAATATACAAATTTAAAAATATTTAATCCATTTTCTATTTTTACCTTAGTCATTATTCTCTTCCTTAACAAGAGACTTCAATAGAAGAAAATAATTTGACTAGCAAAAGAGGCATCACATCATCATTGACATAGCAAAAGGTCTTTTATATTTACATGAAAATCATCCATTCTAAATCTTTCATCATGACATTAAAGTAAGCAACATATTATTGGATGATAAATTCAAGCCCAAAATTGTTGATTTTTATTTAGCCAAGATTTTGTCTGGATATGTAACCCATGTTCAAACTAGGGTAGCTAGAACCTAGTAAGTAGTTGGATACTTGCAAACCTAAACTTTATATTTTTACAGAATTTAGATTCTAATTGTTTCATTGTTGCAAACAAAGATAGAATCCAAAACACTAGAAATGTGAGTACTTGTTGCCAAAAAATGTGAGTACTTGTTGCTAAAAAATATGAGTATCTGGAAGTCTTTGTCTTTTGTTGTTGTAGCATCTACCTTCATATGCTATGCAAAACAAAGGTTAACCTATAGTAGGTATGTAGAATGAATATTATCCTTGAAAAAGAAAGAAATGGGTGTGCTTTAAGGAACATGTTTTTCTTAAATATGCAAATGGCATGAGGAAATGGGTCTATGGCAGCGATCACCATGTATGAATCCATGGATACAGGGTTTGGACCCACGTGGATCAAATGGGATGCATTAATACCCCAATTGAGATGCGAAAGGGGATCTCACTATTTATTTCCCTTTACCCAAGTGCCACTTAATGTACTTATGGTTGACATTCATGATCGAAGTATGAGTACTTAGAAGAAGATTAGTCTATCTTTGAGCTTGAGTGGGCCTCATGGTGATATAGAATGGTACATTAACACTGATTGCCTAGATCTTAAGCCTGAGAGGCTTGTTGATTGCATAGCCTTGATAGAGAAACATCTAGAATGGCCTAAAACCCTAGTAAAAAACCTTGACTTAGAGGTAGGTGACATAACCAAAGACTCTCTAGTTGAGCTTCTTGTGACAACACATAGTGGTGAGGAGAAAACCCTTACACTAAGTTTCTCACTGGAACCTCAATAGGATCAAGACATCACCAAGATCCTACAAGGAAACATTAAGACCTTTGCCTTGTCATATGAAGATATGCCAAGCCTAGACCCATGTTTATTCTGGTACAACATCATACTAGGCCCTAGCATTAGACCTATAAAGCAAAAAGTGCACAAAATTAGACTTGATTTGGCCTTGGTAATTTGCAATGAGATCTCAAAGCTCTAGCAAGCTGGTTTCATTAGGGTTGTTGACTATGCAGAATGGGTATTCAACATAGTGGTAATTCCTAAGAAAAATGGGTGCAGTTGTATTTGCATTAATTTTTGAGACCTAAATAAACTGACTATCAAGGATGACTTCCCTTTGGCTAGTATTGATCATCTTATTGATACTATGGCTGGACATGCCTTGTTGTCCTTTATGGATGGATTCTTTGATACAACCAAATTATGATCAACCCCAAGCACCAACTTAGCACAACCTTCATGGCCCATTAGGGTGCCTTTCACTATACCATGATACCCTTCAGCCGTAAGAATGCAGGAGTAAGCTATCAATGAGCCATGACCTATATTTTTAATGATTACATGCTAGGTTTTCTCAATGATCACATGGATGCTAATGACCTAGACCTTGTGATTAAATGATGCCTCAAGTATGAGCTTAAACTTAATCCCAAGAAATGTGTCTTTAGTGTTAAAACTGGTAAGATGCTTGGCTTTGTAGTATTTGAAGCAATGATATGTGTCAATCTTGATAAGGTTAAGACCATATCCAAATTACTAGCACCTACTAATTATAACAAGCTTCATGGATTACAAGGTAGATTGCAATTTATTTGTAGGTTTATCACTAGGCTTATGGATAAGTTGTAGCCCATGTAACACTTTCTTAAGAAAGGGATTCACTATGAGTGAACAAATCAATCCTAGGAGGTCCTTGAAAATCTTAAGTAAGAGTTTACACAACTACCAATAGTCTATCCTCCATAAGAGGGTAAACCATTTTACATATACCTTAGCATCTCCAACACATCCATTGCCTCTTTACTTTATCATAAACATGATGATGGAGCAAAGATGCTAGTGTACTACATTGGTCATGCACAAGTTTTCCATGAGACTTGGTACATTGAAGTGGAGAAGTATTGTCTAGCACTAGTCTTCTTGTTAAATAAGTGGAGACACTACCTCTTTAGAAGCCAAGTTAACATCATTTGAAAAAATAACATGCTTAGAGCCAAAATGACCAACAGCTATGAGAATAGCCATATAGCCTGATGGAAATCCATAACTAAGAAGTTTGGCCGTAATTACACCTCTCAATCCTCAATGAAAGGTCATGCTATAGTCACACAACTCATAGTTTCACTTTTTGATGGTCAAACTACCATAGATCTTAAGTTCCTTGATGACCACATTAACACTGTTAGCTAAGTATCCAAGGGTTATGAGCTAGTCATGCACTTTGATAGAGCTTCAATTATCAATGGGACCAATACCTCTACCATCATAACATTTCCATCTAGTGAAATTCTATTCTTTTCCTATCATTTTTCATTTTTGTGCACCAACAACATAGCAAAGTATGAGGGTTTGATCAGAGGGATGATGCTAGATCATAACCTAGGAATTAGATACCTAATTATCATAGGCAACTCACAACTTATGGTTAACCAAGTAATTAAGGTCTATGTGTTTAAAGCCAAACACTTAGAATCTTAGTATGACCTAGGTAAGCAATTGTTACAACAATTTACAAATGTTGATATCTAACACATACCTCAAACTAAGAATGCGATAGCCAATGCAATCACAATGCTAGCCCTCAATGTTACACCAAATGTGTTTAGTAATTTTCCCACCTTAACCATGGGCTATACTATTCCCATCATGTAGAACACTGAGGATACCTTTGTGGTTGTTGCTCATATTGCTTCTACCATGGAGTGGTATGATGATATCAAATTTTACCTTATGCATGATGAATCCTCACAAGGCTTGACTACTACTCAAAAGGACATTTTATGCAAATTATTGAAGTAGTATGTCATCTTATTCAATAATACAATATGTTGATAGTCCTATTATGACATATTATTGAAGTGCTTCAATAAAATTAAAGCTAGAAGAGTCCTAAAATAGGTTCATGAGGGTGTTTGTGGAGGACATATAGGACCTAGAGATATGGTTACTAAGATTAGATGGTTAGGATACTACTAGTCTCATATGGAAAGTAACTTCATGTAGAAGGTTAGGTAACATGACAAGTGCTAGTGACATAGCAAATTGATACAAGTGTAACTAACTGAGTTGCATACAACTCATATCACTTGGCCACTTCAATGATGGGGATTGAATATCATTAGACTAGTAATTCCTATGTCTTTAGTAGGACATAGCTTCATCATCATCACAATTGAATACTTTACCAAGTGGTTTGAGGCTATTTCCCTAAGGAAGACTACATCTAACCAAGTCTACAAGTTTATCCTAGATAACATTGTAGCCCATTTTGGTATACCCATGTTCATAGTTATAGATAGTGGACCATAATTTAGTAGCCATGAAATAAAATATTTATGTGAGAACATAGGAATTAAGCATTATTCTTCTTCACCTTATTACCCTCAACCCAATGGGCAAGTATAACCTAGCAACAAGGCCATCATCAACTTGCTTAAGAAGATGCTCAACAATAGCAACCACAAATGGCATGAGAAACTTGTTCATGCACTTTGGGCCTATTTTATAGCTTATCAAATGACAACTTGTGTAACCCCTTATAGCCTGATTTATGATTTGGAAGATATTTTACCTCTTGAATTGTAGGTGCCATCACTTTGAGTAGGATTGACCAACTTCATCAATGATGAGTATAAAAAGGAGTTGCGAATAACAACCCTAGACTCAGTGGAGGAGAAATGTATGTAAGAGCTTGCTCACATTGAATACTATTAAGAGAGGTAGAAATGGTAGAACCACCTTAAGTTGACCAAATGTAATATCAAGGAGTGTGACCTTGTGCTTAAGGCCATCTACAAGCATGTAGATAAATGCTTAACCAACTGGGAAGGGTCCTTTCTTATCACTAGAGCCTCCATGAATGGAGCATTGAGGATAGTTGATATGGACAAGAATTAGTTGGCCAACCTAGTCAATCATTCTTATCTAAAATCATATTACATGTCTATGATGATCATCAACAAGTGAGAAAGCTTTACCATGACCTGTTGAGGTATTAAACTAGCACCATGATTTGCTACAACCTTAAATTGGTACCATGGCCTAGTAGGGCCTTAAAATAATACTATGGCCCACTATGGAATTAAACTAGAAAGATTGGGGACATGGGTAGCTTGGTTTTAACATTTTATATGGTTTTTATGCATTGTATTATTATAACATGTTTTATTTACTTGATTTTCTTATCCTCTTTGAGTTGCGTTTGCAAGATGAAGCTTGAAGCCATCATAAGGATGCAACTCATTATGAAAATAAGTCACCACATGACCTTGATGTGCATGACTTGGTGAGCTTGTCCTACTATGTCAAGAGAGCTTGTACCATTGCTCTCCACCTAACACCACTCCTTGAGCCTAGCCCCATAACCTCATTATGATCCTCCATGCCTTGAGTAACAATGTTGACCAACATGTTGCATTCATGTAGTATAGTCATATCATAATCATGCTTCATCCTTAAGTCCACTTGAATGTAACATAGCTAATTTAGTGTGAAAACCATTAATTCCATTGAGCATAACACATCTCGTTCGATAGGAAAACCAAGTCCATTGGATGTAATGCAACTCACTCAGTGGGAAAAACTAGATCTACCCAGCCTTTGCAAAGAAACATAATTAAGGTTTCATCCCATGTAAAAAAATTTAAACAAAAAAGAGAAAAATGGATAAGGAAATTTCCAAGAGGCTAAATGGCCAAATTAAGCCTCAAAACCCAATGGCCAAAGTAACCTTAGAGTGAAGTGATGGGGTTCTCAAATGCATGTGCCAAGTGACCAACACTTCAAAACATGTCAATACCACATTGTAGCCATGATGAAAACATTGGAATGCATTGTAAGTTTCCATAACCATTTTCCTAATTACCATTTCTTCATCATAGCTTTATCCAATCATCATAAGAACTCTTTGACATGGCTCAACATAGCTAGATGAAATGTGTAGAGGAAATGTTGATGGTGGACCTACAATGATGTTTTATATTCTTTGTTGATACCTCTTAGGTCAATCCTCTAGATAGTAGCAAATAGGAACCATTGAAACACCATGAAAATTTGCATGTTATAACCAATTTTCATGATGTAGCCTTCACCACATGAAACCTGAGGTAAAAATTTATTGTAAATGTAAATATTGTAATCCATGAGAGGCAATCTCACATACTTTATACTTTTGGGGCTAAAAATGCCTCATAAGTGGTCAAAGCCTCATTTCCCAAGTGAAAAAAGGTCATATAGTATCTATATTCACACCTTGTGGGTGGGGGGGTTGTCAACAACTCCTTTTGAAATGCCAAAAATGACAATGTGATGGGTTTTATGGGGGGTCTACACTTTTCTATGTTAGAAACACCTACAAGGGAATAAATATCATCTTCCCCCAGCGTGGAGAGGTGAGGGCTTCCTTTATAGCATTGAAACCTTCATCCTAGTGTAGAGACTACATGCATATGATGGAAACCTTTTTCACTTAGCAAGGAAGTTTTCCCCTAGCATGGAGGCTTCACCCCTAGTGTGGAAACCACAAGCCTCTAGCATGGAAGTGACATGAGCAAAACATTTTCATTCCAATGACTCCAAGGTTGACCAACCACTTAAACAGGGATGGTAGAAGGCTTGGCATGGAAGATCTACCTCTAGTGTAGAAGGTGTTCCCTCGTTACTATTTATAGTAAATGGAATGACCATGGCTGTTTAGCAATTACTATATATGGTAACCCTTGAAATTTGGGTATGCTTGTCACTTTTACGAAGAATCAATTTGTAGTAATTTGTAGCCAATCTATTAGCCAATTTGTAGCAAAAAATCATGGTCAAAAACCTATAAAACCAAAACCAATTGTAGGTCCATCACTAATGTTTGCTCTTTACACTTGATTTAGTCATGTTAAACCATGCCAAAGAGTGCTTGTGATGATGGGATAAGGATACATTATGGTAATAGTAATGATATAATATGGAAATGATTATGAAGGTTAACAATGCATTCCATAGTTGACATTATGGCTATGACATCAACATGTTGGTTAGTTAATGGTTTTAGCACTTTGTATTTTTGAAATCTTGTGCACTCAAAAAATGCATTTGAGGACCTAACATCTTGCTCCAAATTTTATTTGGTCATTAGGCTCCTTCCTTTGTATTTTCAGAGCCATCAATTTGGACTTTTGGTCTTCATGGGCCACTTCATCTTCTTGGCAACTTTCTTCCCCATTTTCTTTGTTGAGGTGAAACCTTCATTGTGTTTCTTTGTCAAGGCCAATATAATTTTAGTTTTCTCATAAAATGAGATGTGCTACACTTAATGGACTTATTGGTTTTTCCATTGAATAAGATGTGTTACATTCAATGGACTTGTGGATGTAGCATGATGAAGGAATGTCATATGGTCACAATGCATGTGTCAAATATTGGTTAACATTGTTGTGTAGAGTAAGGAAGGCTATAATCAAGCTACTAGCTTGGGTTCAAGAAGTGGAAATAGGAATGTGATGGAATAATAACTCTTGGTATAGTAGGACAAGCTCACCAAATCTTGCATATCAAGGTTACGTAGTAACTTGCTACTGTGATGAGTTACATCTTCATAATAACTTACAAGCTTCATCCTACAAAAAAAATGCAAGAGAACAATAAAACTAGACAAATAAATCATTAATTTACAATACATTACATGAGGCCACATAAAATGATTAAACTAGGGTACCATATGTTAGACATGCCACAAAGTTCAGTAATTCTCCTATTGTACAACATAGATCATGTAGGCTTGCTTGTTGTTGGTCATGAAGGTTATTGATGTTGGCTATTGGCTACATGTGCTAACTCTTTAGATAGGAATGACTAACTAAATTGGCCAACTCATTCCCATCCATGTTAGCTACTCAAAATGCTTTGTTACTATAGGCCTTGGTGACCAAGAAATGCCCTTCCTAGTTGGTTGAGAATTTGTCCACATGCTTGTAAACAACTCTGAGGACTAGATTTCCTTTCTTAATATTATGCTTGGTCAAGTTATGGTGGTGTTTCCATTTTTTCCTCTTTTGATATCAATAAATATTAGTAAGTGTCTACACCCATTTCTTCTACAAGGAGTCCATGTTTTTGGTATGCAATCCCTTATTCTGTTCATCATTGATGATATCTAATAGGAATACTTGAAGCTATGGTACCTATAGTTCAAGAGGTAAAATATCTTTAGAACCATAAAGTAGGCCATAAGGGGTTACATTGGTTGCCATATGGAATATCATTCGGTAGGTCCAAAGTGCATGGATAAGCCACTCATGCCACTTATGTTTGTTGTTGTTCAACATCTTTTTGAGAAAATTTATGATGGCCTTATTGCTTAATTTTACTTTTCCATTGGCTTGAGGGTAATAAGGCAAAAAAAGGAGTGTTTAATGTCTAGTTCATGATGAAGTTTCTCCTTTCTTGGCTACTAAACTATGGTCCATTATTTGTGACTATAGTCATAGGTATGCCAAAATGGGCTACTATGTTGTTGAGTATAAATTTACAGACTTCTTCAAATGTTTTCCTTGTTAGGGAAATAGCTTCAAACCACGTTGTAAAGTATTCAATTGTAGTGATGATAAAGCTATGCCCTATAGAAGACTTAGGAGTTATAGGTCCAATGATATCCAACCCCAACCATTAAAATGACAAAGTGATATCAGTAGTGTGTAACTCAGTTGGCAATATGTGTATCAAGTTACTATGTCCTTGGCAATATGTGTATTAGGTTACAATTTCCTTGGAACGTGTCATAAGTTTTAACTTTCTATAGGTAGTTGCTTTCCATATAAAGCCAATGATAGCCCAACCATCTAATTTTAGTGGTTATGACTCTAGGTCCTAGATGTTCTCCAAATGCACCCTCACGAACTTGCTCTAGGTCTATTTGGGCTTTAGTTTAACCCAAGTACACTAACAATATGTCATCATAAGATAGTTGACATATTGTGTTTTCACCTACTATGACATTGTTTTGATCATTTACATATAGTATCCTTTTTAGTAGTAGTTAGGCCTTGTGAAGTTTCACCATGCATAAGATAAAACTTGATATTAGCATACCCATCCTTTGGGGGAGCAATATGAAGTATGACCACAAAGATATCCTTAGTGCTTACATGATGGAAATAAAAATGTCCAAAGTGAAGGTGTGTGAAAGACCGCCAAATTTGGGCTACAACATCTCGACTGCAAACTTTTCTAAGTGTCAGCATGAGGCCACTTTCTATAAATTTTTCTAAGTGCTGGAACTATGCTCTCCACTACCCTAGAGCATAGTTACCCTAGTGGAGAGTGTAGTCAGCTCAAAAAACTAATTATTTGTAGTTTTCCCTAAGTGTCATCATAAAGCAAGAAGCTATAAATTTTTCTAAGTGTTGGGACTATGCTCTCTACTGCCCCAGAGCATAGTCAACTCAGTAAAGAGTGTAGTCAACAAAAAAGGCTAGTTTTACAAAATTTTCTAAGTGTTAATCTTGCTGCTATAGAATTTTCTATGTAATGAGACTATGCTATCCACTACCCTAGAGCATAGTCAAGCATAGTTAGCATGAGGACTTAGTTTTTATAGATTTTTTCTAAGTGTTGAGACTATGCTCTCCACCAGCCTAGAGCATTGTCAAGCATAGTTAACTGGATGATAGTTTCTGCAAGTTTTGACAAGTGTTGAGACTATGCTTGACCCCAGTTGGGAGTGTAGTTAGCCTCTAGTGGAGAGCCTAGTTAGCACATAGCCACTTTTCGCAAAATTTTTCCGAGTGTTGGACTACACTCTCCTTTTTTCTAGACCGTAGTCAAGAATTGTCAATTAGAACAACCTCCAAAGGCCTACACAATGTAGCACTAGCATTTAGCTCAGCTTCGACTCATCTCTAGTAAGAAAAATGCATTTTTGTTGTACCCCTTTCTTACCCCAAATTGTAACTATGCTTGATCCCATGTAAGATAATGGAGAGTGTAGTCTCAAAACATGCATTTTTAGGTACATTTTAATGCTATTTGCACATGAATATGTAGTTGGTAGCATTGTCATAGTCTCACAGTCTTCTAGAGTCTAGTAGAATAGAGTAGAGCACAACACTACTAACCTCAATGGACAACATAGTTGGCTGTAGCATTGTCCCAACTATCCCACTGCCACATGGTAACTAATCTGCATTTTATGCTAACCCTAGGCCTATAAATATGCCAACCCTCAAGGTTTTTTGGGTTGACAAATTTGAAATGCATTTGGCATTTTGATAAGTAAATCCATTCATAAAATTTGGGTTGGCATTTGTCTAGGTTGCACACCACCATAGCTCACTACAAGATATCATAAGACACTGCAACCAATTGCACACCATGGCGGCCAACCCAGTAGGCACAGACACTATGGCAAGTACCAGTATTCATAGCTAGACACCTTTGAGATTATGACTATGCTCTCCACTACACTTGTTATACATCATGTACCTTCTAACCCCTTTTGGTATTAACTACACTCAACCCCATTTGGGGCAGTGTTTTGTTTCTTTCTCTTGCATTTTTCACAATTTTCTTGCATTTTTTTGCTACTTTGAGTGCATAGTCACATTACAACTACACTCAAGTGGAAATCCTTGCACAATGGCACTTCTGTTTTGCACTAAACCATTAACTATGCTCACCCCATTAACACCACCAATACCATTAACACTGCATGAACACATAGCATCATTTTGCATTGCATTTTGGTAAGTCCCTATTTGATTGACAAGACCATCTAGGGTAGCCTATCTTTGCCTCCAATAAGCCCTCCTATAGACTCATGGTTATAATGTGCATACGTGAACCCCTTGGTATTCCAACTATTGAAATTTTCAATCACTATAGTGGGTAACTTGTGTGATGTCTAAAAACATCGATGGCTAGAACACTGAGAGGTCCATAGACATATAGCCTAACCTCAAATCTATCTAAGGGTTGTGCTAGGGAAATGGGAACAAGATGCCTTGAATGGTCTAGTCAATTAGGTAGGGACTTATGTGGTGTTAGAATGACCATTTGTTAGAGGGGTTTATCTAGAGTTTCATGTAGGCACTGGAGCTGACTAAACTAGAGCATAGTAAGGTGTGCTAACCTAAGAACACTAATGAAAATGTGCAAATATGTATGAAATAGCAAGAAAATATAAGTGTTACACTAAATTCCAAAGAGAAATGCAACAAAATTTGAGAACACAAGTGCACTACCCCAAAAGGAGGAGCATAGCTAATTCCAAAAAGGATCTCAAAAGGTACACAATGTATAATAGGTGCAATGGGAGCATTGTCACAGTCTCGATGGCATCAATCGATGAATTCTAGTGCTCACTCTGATGAACTGTGCCCATTAGGTTGGTCACTACAGTATACCGTGTGATGTTTTGTAAGGTTGCAACAAGGCTATGTTGTACCATGCAGTGCAAGGCTACCTCTCTGCTTGCTTGGTGTGCTCTAGGTCTTGTTCATCCATGGAGCTATGTGTCAAGATGCCAAAGTACCAAATGCCAAATGAAAGTGCCAACCTCCTCACTAGAGAAAAATGGAACTCAAGCCCTTGAAATGTTAGGGTGCAGAGGTATTTATAAGGATAGGGTTAGCCCAGCATGCAAATTAGGTGCCACATGGCAGTGTAGTAGGTTAGACTATAAGAAAAATTTAGAAAATTTTTTAAGTCTAGAAATGACGAAAAAAAGATTGAAAATTTTTCTAACTCTCGCTGCTATGCCCATCTCGTGTTACATGCGAAACATGGAACATTGGCTACTACACTCATCCCATGTTATGTGTAGAACATGGGATGCTAGCTACTACACTTGTTCCATGTTATGTGTGGGACATGGGATGCTAGCTGCTATGCTTATCCCATGTTATGTGTTGGACAAAAGACATCCCCTACTATGCTCATCATGCTTGCTACACTCTAGAGCATAGGTACAATTTGGGACAAATAGGTAGTGTATGAGAAATGAAAATTGTAGATCTTGATTGCCAAAGGAATGTTAGAGCTGAGATGAAGGTCGATGCTAAGTTATAGAGGCTTTTGGAGGCTATCAAAAGCTTTCCTCTAGTGTCATGTTTTCTATGCTCTAGAGCATAACACAACACTTAGTGAAAATTTGCAAAATTTTAATGTTTCACACTACTTACATTGATAGTTACCCAAACTTGCAGTTGAGATGTTGAGAACCAAAATTTTGTGGTGTTTCAAGTTGCTAAATATATCTAGCATCACAGTAAGAACTAGCATTGCAATGGCATTGGCTATAGTGTTCTCAGTTCAACATACATGTTGGATATTGATGTTTATAAATTGCTGCATCAGCTTCTTCCCTAGCTCACAGTAAGGTTCCAAATGTTGTGCTTTACATGCACAAACTTTGGTTACTTAGTTAACTACAAGTTGTAAATTTATTTTATCATTAAGCATTTAACTCCTAGGTCATGAACTACTATCATCCCTCTAATTAAAACCTCATACTCTACTACATTATTAGTACATGGAAACTTAAAATGGTAGGTGAAGAATGCAATTTCACTAGATGGGAAGGTTATGATAGTAGCAGCACTAGTCCCATGGGTAGATGAAGCTCCATCAAAGTGCATGAACACCTCATAGCCGTTGGACACTTGGATAATAGTGTTAACATGTTCATTGGGGAATTTAGGATCAATAGTTACATGGTCATCAATTGGTGAAATTGTAAGTTGTCTAGCTATAGCTTTACCTTTTGTTGATTCTTGAGAAATGTAATGAAGGTCAAACTCCATGGTTATGGCTTTTCATCGATCTATACAACTTCCATCATAAATATTGGTTGTTATGGCTCTAAGCACATTATCCTTGTAAATGATGTTGACCTAGCTCTTAAAGAGATAGTATCTCCACTTATTTAATGAGAAGACTTATGCTAGAAAATACTTCTCCACTTTGATGTATTATGTTTCATGGGCTACTAATGCATGGCTAAGGTAGTATACTAGCAACTCTGCTTCATCATCTTATTTTTCACAAAGTGGTTGTTGACCATTTTGGACGTAACAACTATATCCTCTTAATAGTGGTTAAGAAAACCTAACATGTAATCATTAAAGATATATGTCATGACTCTTTGGTGGGTTACTCCTATATTCTTTAGGTCAAAGGATATCATGGTATAGAAAAAGGTACCTCAAGGGGTCATGAAGGTCATACTGAGTCAATGTTCTAGGTTAATCCCAATCTTGTTGTATCCTAAGAATCTTTCCATAAAGGATAATAAGGCATTCCTAGCCATAGTATCTGAAACACCACAAAAATCTTTTAAGTGTTGTGCCAGCGTATACACCCAGCGTCTACGCCCAGCGTTCACGCCCAGCGTCTACAACCAGCATCTACGCCCAGCGTTCACGCCCAGCGTCTACGCCCAGCTCAGTGTACACGCCCAGGTACGACAGGGGCACACGCTCGACGACAGGATTTCCAATGGAAACATGAAGATTACACCAAAGAGCAAGGATTGAAGCAAGTGGACTTCCGTTGGTCTCTACGCCCGACTTCTACGCCCGGCATATACGCCCAACGTGTACGCCCAGCGTACACGCCATCTTGTAACGTCTACGCCCAGTGTATACGCCCAGCGTGTATGTCTGGGCGTACACGCCAGCTTGTAACGTTTACGCTCAGCGTATACGCCCAGCGTGTACGCCCAGACATACACGCTGGGCGTATACGCTGAGCGTAAACGTTACAAGCTGGCGTGTACGCCGGGCGTACACGCTAGGCGTATACGCCCAGCGTGTACCGAGTTTCTAAATTGTAACGCCCGGTCTATACGCCACGTGTCCCCCCGTCCAGTTTTCCCGGTAACCCTACCCCTATAAATAGCCCAGTTTTCCACATTTACAGCCCCGACAGAAATTTACCAGAGCAGACCCAGAACAATTACGCTGCGGAAACCCTCTGCTCTTATGCTTACGCTGAAAGTCCTGCACGCTGCACGCTGCATGCTGAGCACAGTCCGCCCCTCGCCCATCGCGTCAACCAGCTGCATCCCTCTGTCCACTGGGGCTTTACGTCCGCCTTGTGTCCCTACACAACTGCGTTAGACCGGTGCACAACATTTTAACTTTATAATCCATTGTTTACGTTTGTTGCAAGTTCTTTTACAGTTTTACGTTGATTTGGCCCACGCTTTGTTTACGCCTGTTCACGTTCGCACTCCGTGCTCGATTCGTGCCCGAAGATGACCACTGTTTACGCTCGCTGTGAGTTCTTTTCTAGTTTTACGTCAATTTGGCCCACCCTTCGTTCATGCTCGCTTGCATTTTCGCTCTGTCTCCTTTCATATACGCCCACTGTTCACCGTCTGCCTGCTTACGCCCTACATCCATTCACTGTTCACATTGTCATGCCCGTACGCTCACGCTGTGTTCATTTCTGTTTACGCTGTTCACGCCCCATTCGGTTTAAGCCCGTGGTATTTACGCCGTGCACGCCTGATTCATTGTTTACGCCCTGTTTACGTATAACCCGACGTATAACGCTTCGGCGGAGCTCGGGGAAGTCCTTGTTTGATCCGCGTGCGGACCATCCAAGGCACTCTGCCTTCGTCCTTTCCAGCTTGCCCTCAAGCGGAGGCAGGGTCAACTGTGCTTGTCCGCATCTCTTTCGGTATTCGTTACATTCCAGCCTTGCACCGACGATTTCGGTCAGCACAGTTTTTGGCACTAGAAGGAGGGCCCTTCACTAAACAGGCTTCACATCCCTCAGCGTTCACGCTGATCAGCGTCTTCGCTGCCATTTTTAAAATCAGACTCAACGTCTACGCTGGCGACTCCAGTGTTTACGCTACATAAACCTAGCGTACACGCTACACGCTTACGCCAGCGTCTACGCTGTATACATAGCATACACGCTACATGCTCACGGCAGCGTTTACGATGCAGACAAACCCCAGTGTACACGCTACACGCTTACGCCAGCGTTTACGCTGCAGACGAACCCCAGCGTACACGCTACATGCTTACGCTAGTGTTTACGCTGCAGATGAACCCCAGCGTACACGCTATACGCTTACGCCAGCATTTACGCTGCAGACAAACCCCAGTGTACACGCTACACGCTTATGCCAGCGTTTACGCCGGATCCTTAACCTGTAGAGTTGTCTACGCCACAGCATATACCGTTATCCATATCAATTCCACACACTCAAATCGTCTATAATCATGAATCCCATCAACATCACTGTGGCTACTGCCCAGAACGTTAACATCTCAGAAACAACAACTGCCCAGCAACCCACCACACAACACATGGGAGGGCAATCCACAATGGGGCCCCGTCGATCGTTGAGGTTGCAAGGGAGAGACCCTGCCGCTAATATCATAAGCCAAGACGAATATAACTTCATTTGCATTAAGATACAAGCTGGCCTGGCAGTAGACCGGGCTGAGATGGAAGTAAAAAGGCAATTTGAGATCTTTTACAGAGGGGGGTATGAATTCATCCCTTCCCCATACGACGTGATCCCCATTCCGGAGCAATTCTCGGAGCTCTTTACGCAGCTCCTTCTGCACAGGAGCCAATCGTTAGATCAGGTTACGATAGAACCACAACGGGATGAAGAGGATGAATTCGCTGCGCAATCTGAGCATGAAGACTCTTATCATACTCTCAGCCCGCATAACCACGTGAACCCCATATTTAACTCGGACGCAGGGGAAACCACACCCCTCCAACCCATTACCTCTGACCACACCCAAGCACTGTTACAAGGAACATCCGCGTCAGCTCAAGTCCCTCCCCAGGGCTACCCTTTGTCTAGTGCCTTCCCTTTTACACTTGCAGGTTCATCCTCACAAGCACCGCCCCCTCACAGCAACCTAGGAGTGACGTTTCAAGCCCAGTCCCAAATGGTAAGAATGCCACACGTTATAGCTGTGTCCACACCTACCCACTACATCCCGCATATCCAAACGCATGCGCCTCCTTTCACTGCCGTAACCCAACAAGGGGCCTCCTCGTACAACATGGCCGGACAGTGGCCGATGACGGGCACGGCGTCGCACCAGGCCTCCCACCACTACATACCGCCCCACACGTTACCACCGATTCATGTGCCTCAGGCACAGCCACGACCACAACAGCAACAGCCTCCTCTCTATAATGTAGCGCCTCTGATGCCATCTACTACACACTTCCCGCAAACGCAACCCCCAACAGCGCAACTTTCAGCCTTCCACTCTACTGTTTAGCAGTCTAACCCATACAACCAGTCCCAAGCCCAAACCACCCTGTTCCCAAACGCTCAAGATTAGGCAGACGCCAAAAGAATGATGCAGGAATTGACAGATGAGGTGAAGCGCCTCAAAACCGTCACCGATGGGGAGATGAAAGTGGTAGACTTCTACAATGATGACCCCATCAGCTCCTCTGTCCCACCTTTAACCCTTCCCAAAGGTGTTCCCTTGCCAACATTAACCAAGTATAACGGCGAGACAGATCCTAACGCCCATCTCATAACATTCCGGTTGGAATGCGCCCTGCTCCAAGCCTGGCCCCACGCTATCCTCCGGGTGTTCCCCATGTCCCTCACAGGAAGGGCACTTGACTGGTACCGCGCCTTGCCCAGGAACTCCATCTACGCTTTGGATGACCTTATACGCCAATTTGTGACTCGGTTCAAGTACAACTTGAAACCCGAGCCAACGCTGGATAGCCTCATGCAGATTAAGCAGGGGCCCATCGAACCGGTCCAAAAATTTATTCAAAGATGGAGCGCAGCTCTGAATGAGCTTCATGAACCGATCTCCCCATTTTACCTACTTACGATCCTAAAAGGCGCCGTCAACGATTTCTTTAAATCTAAACTGTATTACCTCAATGCGCGAGATCTCAATCAAGTGTTCGAGCAAATTAAGAACATTGAAGAAGCTTCCCAAAACAGTCACGATCCAACCTACATAGCCTTTAAGAATCAAAATACTAAGAAAGACAAAGAAAAGGCTAAAACCACTATAGCAGCCGTAGCAGGGACGCAACAACAAAAGTCACCGATGCCACCTACTAACTATTATCACCCCCCACCCACAACCACCGCACAGGAATCATCACCTCAACAGAATCCGACAAACCGTACACGGAATTTTGAGAGGAAAGAACCCTCTCAATATACGCCCCTGCCAATAAAGCCTTCTCAACTCTTCGATCAGCTCTTAAAAGCTGGGTTGATGAGCCACAAACAATTATCCCCTGCAGCCATTCAAAGACACGACCGATTCTGTCAACTCGTACAGAATCCGAGCCTAGCAACGCCAGATGAGCCCCCCGTGCCCAAAGGGTTCCGAATGGATCGCTTTTGCGACTATCATCAAAGACCGGGACATGGAACAGATTATTGTTTTACTTTGTAGCAAGATATCCAACGGATGATTGACGAAGGTAGCATCACGTTTGACGGGGTTAACCCCGTCCAACCACAAAATCAAACCATGGGAGTGTACCAAGACCCCCTAAATACTAAGGAGGCTCCATACACAATTAGCATGATTTACTATGACGATGAGCCCGACACACCCCACATTAATATGATACATCCGGAGAATAAGAAAATATCTAACAAGCCATTTGTAGTTCAAATCCCTCTCGTTGAGCCTACGCTTGCACCCCAGACATCTCGTACCCCGCAGCGGCCATACGTAGTTCGAGTACCCTCGATTACACCCGTCCCCAACATGACGACGCGCCAACAACCCTACGTGGTGCACATTCCCCCTGTTAATCCCGCGAGCACAACGACACCTTATGCTCGGCCTGCCCCCTTTGTAGTCCGAGTACCACACGCGGTTGCAATGACGGAGGTCCCATCTCCACTAAGGCCAACTCCATACGTCGTCCAGGTTCCCGCACAGGCTCCTGCCCAGTCGTACCCGCAACCCCGTCTTTCTCCATATGTCGTAAAGGTCCCTGGACAATCCCAGGGTCCGAGGCCAGGCCCTTGTAACACGCGAGAACGCCTAGCGGACAGGCTCACACGCGAACGCGTGGAGAGAGAATGCCAACGGCTAGCCGTGGGGCCACCTAAACCAACACCTCTTAGCTCCACGCCTATGGAATCATCTGACAATCAACCTGACATAGGCAGCAGCGGCGAAACCTCTCGGACGCATGAACAACGGGAAACTGCTAACACCCGCAAGAACGACAAATCACAAAAACGCGAGATAAAACTCCTGGGCCCGATGGACCCGGTCCCTCTCAACCAAAATGCTCCTGACAGCAGAGATTTCGCGACGGTCCTAACGCAAGTCACTCAAGCACTAAAACAAAAAAACACGTCTCTAAGATTATATGATTTAGTGTTGACTTCCCAGACTCACCGCGAAGCGCTTGTACGCATGTTAACATCTATCCTGGTTAGTGAGGACTTGCCTCCGAGCGAACCAGCAATCCATGCGGTGATGTATTCTCCTCGCGGGGTCAGCCCTATGGCCTTAAGCTTTCGTGACGAGAGCATCAAAATAGATAAAACAACTGGCGAGACGACGACGACCCCCATGTTTATAACCATACATATAAACCAATTTAAGATACATAGGGTACATGTAGACGATGGGTCAGCCACTAATGTTGTGCCATATCCAATCATCGAACAATTGGGACTTACAGACGTGATCAAACCCACGACGACTGCATGTTTGAAATCCTTCAGCGGGTCGCGTGTATTAGTCAAGGGCACGATAATCCTTGACTTTATAGCAGGAAACCAGTTCCCTACATCCGCTGATTTCTTAGTAGTCGATGAGATGCCAGGGTTCAATCTCATCTTAGGAAGGCCCTGGTTAGCCCAGTTAAGAGCCATATCATCTCCCATACATCAGGAAATTCACCTGCCCTACGAGGGCGGAGAGGTCGTTATACATGGGGAAGCGACAATTCCCATAATCTCTTCAAGCTTAGAAATAGATCAAGGGTCACAAATAGAGATCGAAAAACCTAGCCCAAATGACGAGAACCCCCGATCACCAACAGATGGCATGCCCTCTGTCACAGATCGAAAGTCTCCCAACACCGAAATGACATTATCTGACACACCACACCTGCGGCCTCGTGAAGAGGACAACACAGGAGTAACGACCAATGCCGAACCGCTCGAAAATACAAACACCGAAAACATTCCAACAAACGTCGCCTGGGCTGAATTGCCATTCAACGTAATCAGCGAGGGAGACACTGAGGATAAAATAGTGCCTGTCAGTACATCCGCTGATTTAAAAATAAAGAATATCAAGAAACAATTAAAATAGAAAGCAAATCCTTAGTCCAAAATGACGTTAAACTATAAAAAGTCCGAAATGACATTAAACTATGATAAAACAACAAAAACAATTAGAAGCCACCCCCTGGTCTGAAATGACACTAAACTATCATGTCCGCAATGACATAAAACTAGCCACGATCAGCAATGATCGGTTACCCGAGAAGTCTATCCGTGTTCTCCAAAACATTCCTTGGTTACGCATGGGGCCCGAAATGGCGATAAACTACGCATGGGGCCCGAAATGGCCGTAAACTAGTGCTTGCTTTTCTTTTTACTCCTGACCGCTTCCTGTATCGCATTTAAAATAGAAAACAAACCAAAAATATTTTATGATTCTACAGCATCTTAAACCCAAAATCAACAACAAAAATATATACATATGTGTGCATATTATTATATACAATCGATCACCTCCCTTTATTTCATAATATTCGAGTTACACTTCCAATACAAGTTTGAATCAACACCAGTTTCAAGAAAACACAAAAAAAGGAAGAAGACGTTTAAATGCTAAGCGCTTGGGGCATGAGGATCATCCTCCTCAGGCCCACCAGCACCGGACACCCCTGCTCCACTGGAGCCAACTTCGCCAGTCTCGTCCCCACCTTCATCCTGAAAAGATCAAAAAGGAAATAATCAATACGAAAATGAGAGAATGTCAAAATTGCAAACATAAATCAATCAATTAACTTCGAAAAGAGACAAAAACGCTTACCATGAGAGGCCCCCCCAAGCTGAATTCAAGCCGTCATAGGATCTCCTCTTCAGGAACGCTCGCCCAGTCAGTCCCATCGAGACCCAAGTCTATATCAGCCAAAGCCTTGCCCTTATCAACCGCTGACCAGGCGGGGCGTTTCAGAGGGAATTCACCCACCGAAACCTCCCCAGAAGCTGTTGTTATCCGCCGTTTTGGAGACTCCATCTCCACAATTGTGTTCTGGGCGAAGGTGTCAAAAGCGAAGCGCAGACCAAGACCTTCCACAAACATCTCTAACTGTCGCTTCTCAATTGAAACTTCTTTTAGTGACTTTTTGTATTGGTGCTTGTGGTTATTTTCGTCTTGTCCCCATTTGCGAACTTTGGAGGCAAAGGCCTTCCAATCTTGACACTTGGTGTTTAGCAGGTCAATTTGGGCTCTTCGCTCCCCCAGCCTCCGTATCAGCCCTGCATGGCGATTAAGAAGGTCCCAATACCTTGTATAGGTGACCTCGGATGTCCGCCAAGAGCGATCATTGTTTAACTTAGCTGCTGCGAACTCATAGCGGGCCTTCAAATCATCACGTTCTTTTGACAAGGCAGAATTCTCTTTCTCTTTGTCCTGAATTTGAAGCCACAATTGTTCGATAGAGCGCCTGCACGTCCACACTGCTTTAGCATTATGAACAAAACCCTCTGCTACCTCTTCATATACGGGTCTGGGCACTTGTTCAATTTCAGGGGAAAGCGCGGGCAAGCTCTCCATATGGACGGGCTCAGATGGGTCCCACCTTAGCTGGGCGCCTGTTCGTGGGAAAAAGGTAAACGTTAAAACAAATGGGACTAAGCATCCAACTCTAAAACGAAAACTTTAGATACACCCATACCTATACTGGGGTTGATCCTCTCGATCCGTTCGACAACCTCTTCAGCCACCCCAGCCACGAAATCCCTTTTACTTGGCATCTCCATCCAAGTAAAAGGCCCATCGGTGCGCGAAGAGCTAGCCTTCGGAGGCACTTCGGGAGGGATCTCTTGTTCCTTCTCTGAGACGGTCTCACCCTCCTCTGAGTCAAACGAAAACAAGTCATAATAGGGTAATCCAGGAACACATTAAGCTGCATAACCGAGTAATGAGACATACCGTTCCTTCTGATCTCCTCTTGGGTTGGAGGGTCTCCAAGGTCAAGGTCCCCTGTAAGAAAGCTTTTAAGCATTTCTTCAGTTTCCGCTTGATCGTCCAGGGGTTCAGTACCTCCAGTTCCTCCGGTCCCCTCCTCCAGCAATTCTGTGCCTCCCGCCGGGTCGGTCAGCTCCTCGTCTTCTGGTATAGGCTGCAGGTCATGTCTCTTGACTGCTCAATTCAAGACAAGCCAAGTCAGTTACACACAACCAATAACAGTTAAAATTACGTGTAAGACAAGTAAAACAAAAAGCAAGAAGTTTACCAGGAATCTTGAATCGGATCCGCTTTACTCTAGGCCGCTCAATTTCGCTAGTTCCCTCGGTTGTGCTGTCGCGCTTCCCCAATTTGGACTTCGCTTTGCCTATTATTTCCTTCACCACCCGCTCCGCCCTCCTTGAAGTAGGGGGTACTTCATCGGGTTCCACCCCTAGGCTGTCGCGTGTGTGGAGCGAAGGGCCAGACGATCCACCCGTGGTAATCGTAAGGGATTCATCAATCCCCTCGGGGGCGTCTTGGGACTTGGCGGTGTCGAATAGGTGGTTCACCCAGGGGCGAGATAACTGATATCTATCACGCAAAACAAACTTGCCTTCCCCACGAACCACCAAGAATTCAGCCAAGCGACGGATATAGCCAGCAAAGAAAGCAAAGGTAAAATGGGATTGCGCCTCTATATTTGAACGCATCCGCTCTATATCCTTGGTCATCCCTGCTAATAAAAAATCCGCCCAGTTATAACGCACACCAGCCTCCAGAATAGTGCGCATAACTCGCACTGCTTCAACACCGAAAGTCTTGACTTGTGATAGCGTCTTTGGGAACAAACGCGCTCTAAATAAGGGGTAGAGTTCGTTAACTTCCTCAACCTTTGTTTTCCCCTGCATTGGGAACCCTTTGGTACCCTTCCTAATCCCTGGCCAACCCTCTAAATCACGGACCATTTCAATTTCTTTATGCGTCCTGTCCATAACAAATTGTATGCCACTAGCAGGTACGCCAAACAAATCCGCGAGAAATTGAGGCGACAATTCAAAAATCACTTTCACGCCCCTAATACGGGCGTTATAGCAAGAGACGGGCCTATCGAATGAATCTACAATCCCGATCATCTCCACTATAGAAACGTTTGGGCTAGGGGCAACAAAGAGCGCCATGAGGCCGGCATGCTCCAAGCAGGCAAAAATAGACGGTGAGGCCTTCATTCGCAACCACTTCTGAGCGGCATTGGTTTCACCAAATTTCATTGAGAGAGTAGCCTCGGTCCTCCCAGTCACGACGGAATCCCTGCCGGAGGTGGTGCCCGCTGTAAAGGCAAACCCAAAACCCTCGTATGAGCGTGATACTTGACAATTGACCAAACCAAACACCAACATCTAGAAAACTTGGCCACTTACTTTCAGTGTTGGACAGTGAAGTTTTGCCCAGATCAGAGGCAGGTGGGAAAATCGGTCCATTAGGAGCCCAGTCAGCATGTAACCAACCACGTGCGGCACATTGCGCAAACGCCTTCGAAAATTTCTTGGGGAAATTCCTCATGGCGTCCCTAGTATGAACCAAAACGGTCCCGCGCAGTGTGGGACCCACCATAAACGCTTCCACAATCGTGCGTGCCAACCCAATCCCATCATCACCCACGTAGGCCCCGTCTGGAGTAATTTTCGGTCTGCGGGAAAGCGAAAACATGTGTCAAAATGAGAGTAAATATTTGAATGTGCGAAAGAAGGGAACAACCAAGGTTAGGACGAAATTACCTCTCCACCCGGTATACTGTGCCAGGTGGATTCTGGAACAAAGTATGCGCACGACCTGCTAGGAACAGTGTGTTGTTGAGGTAGTTGGGGCCCCGCGGCAGCTGGTCCCACACACGGGTTAACAGACGGGTCGATTTGGGACCACCGAGGGGAACGCCCTCGGCGACAAGTGGCCCCTCATCAATGTCCTCCATGAAGATCCTGACGCCTTCCGCTGCGCCGGGTAGCATAGCCTCAATAATGCTCCGTGCCACATCATTGCCTAGATGAGACCAGACCACAACATCGAAATGGTCCAGCAAGAAAGCCAGAAATTCGCAGGCCCCGTCCCGGAACCAGACCCCATTATGTTCAACAACCAAGTTCGGGGTCGGGTCATTACCCTCCAAAGGACCAAACCATGTCAGGACCCCAACCAGCTCGATCACAAGAAGAGGAGGTTCAACGTCTCTGCAAACCATTAAACAACGCCAAAAATCAATATCCAAAACCTCATGTTAAAAGATTTTCAGACGTTTACGGAAAAATCCCCAAGTCACGCTCGGCGTATACGCCCGGCGTGAGAAAAATAGTCACGCTCGGCGTATACGCCCGGCGTGCGAAAAACAGTCACGCTTGGCAAATATGCCCAGCGTGCGAAAAATAGTCACGCTTGGCAAATACGGCCAGCGTGTGAAAAAACAGTCACGCTTGGCAAATACGCCCGGCGTGCGAAAAATAGTCACGCTTG
>MNCI01007064.1:150382-174355 GCA_015680685.1 Gnetum montanum | reverse complement strand
TCTTTTAATAAATGGATAAAGAGATCAAGCTTTATTGGTGATGGAGAGTATGATTTGATTGAAGACCTTAAACATGTCAAGGCCAATATTAGCTTTTATCAGTTGCTTCAAATACGAAATTAGCAAAGAAAGGCTTTAGTGTTTATTAAAGGTAAAATGAGAGTTAGAGAATCAGAGTTAAGTTATGTGTCTAACAATAATGAGAAGTTAAAGACCTCGTATGATAAGGAAGCTCCTCCTTTCCTTTTGACAATGAAATTAAAAGATAAATACTTACACAATTGTTTGGTTGATTATGGAGCAACATCTACTATAATTCCATTGTCTATATGTAAGAAACTTGGTTTGATTCCTGAAAAATCAAAAAAAAAATATTGTTCAAGTGGATAAAAGTAGAGTGAAGATTGTGGGTCAATTACCAAATATTCTATTAGAAATTGCTTCTGAAAACCGTATCAGAAGTAAAGTAACTATTCAAGTGGCAGATATACCAGATTCACATAGTCTCTTATTGAGTAGAAGTTGGAGTAAGAATTTCTCAGGTTACATATCAACAGATTATTCTCACATGTGGTTACCTTGGAAGGGAGAACCAAATCAAATCTACATCTATAGCGAACCTTTGATAATAGATAATATTACTTCAAATGGAAAAAGTAAAATGGTTGAAAAAGGAGGTGTTGAAAATAAAATTTGTACACTCCAAGAAAATTATAGTTCTAAAAAAGAACAATCAAAGAATGAGGATAAATGGGAGCTATACTTTGACGGTTCATGTAATTGAAAGGGTGCAGGAGTCAGTATAGTTATTTTCAAGAATGATTCACCTGAAATTCTCAAAGCAATTAATCTATCTTTCCCTTGTACTAACAATAAGGCTGAGTATGAAGCTTTATGTATTGGTATGAGAATAGCTCTAGAAAAAAAGATCAGAGTAATCACTATAAAGGGGGACTCAAGATTAGTTTGTGAACAAGTAAAGGGTAACTGTGTCGTTCTTGAGACCTTATAAGCAACTTGCTTGTAAGATGTTAGATCAATTTTAACATTGCCAAATAGAGCATATAAATAGAGCCGAGAATCTTATAGCCAATGATTTGGCAAAGGCATCTTCAACGTTGGATATGCAATTATTAGAGAGTTACAAAAATGTCATAATTGAAGAAGAACATCAGCCATGAGTACCAGACAATATAAGATATTTACAAGTATTTGAAGATGATGATCAAGTACTAAGATTTATGAAGAATAAACAAGAATTTGAGGGTCAAGTGACACTTGAAACGTTATCAAATTCCAAAGCTAATTTCATTCCAAAAAGGATGATTGATTTGGAACATGAATTCAAGAAAAATTTACTTACTGGAAAGGATTTAAAAGACTCTGATAGTCAAGCTTTCGAGGTAGTGAATTTTGGATTAGACAAGATGCCAAAGATGTTGAATGTTACAAAGGAAAGAGACTCGAGTTTCAAGCAAGACTTGTTGTCATGTCTAAGAGATAATTTGGACAATTTTGCTTGGTCCTATGATGATCTTAAAGCTTTTAGACAAGATGTGATGACACACAAGATTCCTTTAATAGAAGGTTGCAAAATAGTCAAGCAAAAACAAAGGAAATTTAATCCATCATTTGAACCAGCTATGGAAGCTAAAATCAAGAAGTTGTTGCAAGCACAAATCATATATCCAGTACGATATTCGACATGGCTTGCTAACCTTGTTCCAGTGAGAAAGAAAAATGGTGATATAAGGCTTTGTGTAGACTTTAGAAATCTAAATGATGCCTCAAAAAAGGATAAGTATCCACTTCCAAGAATTGATGAGATGCTGATTAAAGTCTCAGGTTGTCAAGTATATTCTTTCTTAGATGGTTTCTCAGGTTATAATCAAATCATGGTAGATAAGAATGATAGATACAAAACATCATTTATCACCAAATGGGGAACTTTTGCCTACCAAAGAATGCCATTTGGATTGTCAAATGCTGGAGCTACTTTTCAAAGAGCAATGGATTTAGCATTCAAGGATTTATTAGGCAAATTCGTGGTGGTTTATTTGGATGATATTACAATATTTTCAAAGAAAAAAGAAGATCATATTAATCATCTCCAGCAAGTTTTCGACAGATGTCGTGAGTTTGGTATTTCATTAAATCCTAAGAAGTGTATCTTCGGGGTTAAATCTGGAAGTTTATTAGGCCATGTGATATGTCAAGAAGGAATTGCCATAGACAATTCCCGAATCCAAGCAGTACAGAATATTGAGCATCCCACAAGTAAGAAATCTCTTAGATCTTTCTTTGGGAAGATAAACTTTGTGAAAAAGTTCATCCCCGGGTTTACTGAAATTACCAAACCTTTGATGCATATGCTAAAAAAGGATGTCCAAGTAGAGAAAACACCAGAATCAGAGAGAGCTTTATCAGAAATTAAAAAGGCTATACAAGAGGCTCCATATTTGGTAAAGCCTAGACTTAAAGAAGATTTTTGGTTATACTCTTTTGCTTCAAATGATTCTATCGCTGCCGTTCTAACACAAAAGGATAGTGAAGGTCAAGATGAACCAATTGGATTTTTTGGGTATCAGTTGAAAGGTTCAGAGTTAAATTATTCAGACTTAGAGAAACAAGCTTTCGCAGTCATCAAGGCACTTCAGCATTTTAAATATTATTTGGAGAGTTCATTAGTTCACATTATGCTAATTGAACCTGCAGTCAAGCGATTCCTATCCCAAAATGAGATTGGATTGAAAAGAGGAAAATGGCTTATTAAGTTGCAAAGTTTCAGATTTTCATTGGAAATATGCAAGACAATTAAGGGAATGGGACTAGCCAAGTTAATGACTAGAGAAAGTGAAGTTTATACACTTGACACCCATGAAGAGAATTGGTATGATGATATTCTCAAATTTCTTACTACAAGGAAAATCCCAAATAATTTAACTGCAAGTCAAAAGAGAGCTTTCTTCAAAAGAGCACGAAGATTTGTTGTTAAAGATGGTATATTATATCGAAAGGATTTTCGGGGAGTTTTATTGGAATGTGTTCATAATGATCAAATTAGTTTCATTTTGGAACAATTTCATGATCATTTGAATCTATTTTATGAATCCCCTAAGTCAACTATGCAACATATACTTCGATATGGATATTACTGGCCTTCCATGTATCAAGACATTAGTTCAAAGATTCAAAAATGCTATAAATGTCAAATTCATGGGCCCAAGATTAAAAGGGCTAGAGCCCCTTTAAAGCCAGTAGTTGCAGATAGACCACTTCAGCAATGGGGTTTGGATTTTATTGGTACAATTACTCCTTCAAGAGCTGGACACAAGTTTATTCTCACAGCTACTGATTATCTCACTAAATGGTCTAAAGCAAAAGATCTAAGACGAAGTTCAGCATCAGATGTGATTAAGTTTCTAGAAGATCAAATTCTCAGTAGATTTGGTCTACCTGAAGTCTTAGTGTTAGACAATGGACCCACCTTCAAATCCGAAGAGTTTATCCAATGGGCATCTAAAAAATCCATTTTCTTATTTTCCTCATCAAATTATTATCCTCAAGGAAATGGCCTAGCAAAATCCACCAATAAAAAGCTTATCACTTATATTAAGAAATCGATGGATGGGAATCTAGGAAATTGGATCGATTATCTACAATCCGCATTATGGTCAAATCGAATCAGATTTAAGAAAGCTATCAGGACATCACCATATAACTTAGTTTATGGTTTTCCAGCAAGGATTATGAAACACCGTGAAAATTGCGAGTCGGCCTCAGGCAAAGATTCGTAATTCAGGAAAGGGTGCATGTCAGAATTCCAGAAGGGAGAATAAGACAGAGCAACACCAAGAGGTGCGTAGCATCAAGTCCTCAACTTCTTATGCAGATTCCTAATCTTACTATGTTTTCTCTGTTTAAGCTATACCACACGACGTAGCGTAATGACGCTTAGCGTGATTCTACTTAAACATAGTCCGGCATCAGAAGGCTAGTTACTTCGACATAGGGAGAGGCTTAAGCAGTGTAATATGCGACTTCTTGTATATTTTGCTAAGTCTTTTGTTCAAGGCCAGGTTTACACTCTATTACGCATGGCAGGGTAATGAGCTCCAAAATAGTCAAAGGCAAAGTCTAATAAAGTGCGATTGGTCATCATACGCTCATTACGTAATGTAGCGTATCACAGCGTAGTGCATCGCCAAGTTAGACATCGTTTACGCTTCATTACGCGCGGCTGCATAAGCGAGCGTAAAATAGCTTGACTCCATTGTTTCCATGTTACGTTACGCTCATACATGAAACACAGCGTGAATGAGCGTAATATAACCCAAAGACAGTTGAAACATGCCCCACGTGCATCTATTCTTTACACGCACAATACGCAAATAAGCATATTGTGCGTAGTCATAAAGTTTGACACAAAAATGGTCAAGCCAACAACACCCGAAACATTCGAGACACACATCATCAGGGTTGCACCTTTTCCAAAGGACGTCGCGACCTATAAATACCCTAGTTGACAAAGATACAAGGGTTGGCAAATCAAAGAAGCAAGGAATTTTTCTGAGCACTGGAGCACTTATCACTTTTGAGCAGAGATACAGAGAGCAGCACTTTGGCAATTGTTGACAGCATCACCTTACAGCAGGGACAGAGCACTGTTCGCGTGCGCGTCGGTAACAAGAGTAATCGTTCTTTGGAGAAGACACAATTTTCTCCATCGGCGATCATTGGTGGCCCTAGGCAGAAACTTCCTCAGGCGAAAGAAGCAGATCCAAGATCGCGAGATTATCTTGCACAGTTTGCAGACTCTATTGGTCGGAAATATTTGATCGGTAGACGTCAGAGCTTGACCTTCCTTGCATGCTAGCTTTGGCCCACGAGGTAGATTGAACTTCTGTTTGGACAGTTTTCTTGTTGTTTTGTGCCTGCTTTACATCAAGTAATCGGGGTCTCCCCATTGTAACGTGATATACAAAATATACATCTTTCAAGTCAAAGCGTAGATCTTGAGACTACGCATTTCTCTTGTATTAGCCTCCTCTTATCGTGTTTAGCATTATCATCGTTACAATTCATCTACGTCATTTTTCCCCTCATTTTGCGATTCCTCGAATCAGATCGTTCCACGAGTTATTCGTTATCTCTATCGGTTTACTGACTAGTAAGTCTCTGTCTGATTGACAAGACCGTTTAGGGCGCCGCAGATTTGTTTTTCCAGCATAGCCCTCGCACGGATCCATGGTTAAAATTGTGTACGCGGAATTTGTTCGGTATTTTCCAGCTACCGACGTTTTCTGTCGTTACAGTTCTCTGGCGCTAGAAGGAGGGCCTAGGCTCTGATCCAAATATTTCGAGTAGCCCTGTCAGCGATCCATACCCTAAACCGTAGACGTAATACCTCTAGGGAAGTTTATGGCAAATCGTGTGGTGTAGATCGGTCGCAAGGATGATTTCTTTGGAATCCTATAGGGTAGAAAGCCTATTTGTGCTTTTGTTGCCAGCCATTTCTTAGATCCGATTACCAGTTATCGTTAATCTCATTGCTCAATGGATTCCTTGTACACGACCACAACCACCATGGTCCATGCCGATTTGGGTGTCACATCTGTGAACCCTATCGCGGTCACCAGACCAGCTCCTGGTGTAATAGGATCTCAGGGGCCATTGCACCGATCATTGAGACTTCAGGGAAAAGTGCCCATCTTCACGGTCATAACCCCTGAAGAATACAACTTTATATGTGTTAAGATCCAGGCGAAGCTGGCTCTTAGCCGAGCCGAAGTCGAAGAGAAACAAAACTTTGAGGTGGTCCACCGAGGAGGCCATGATTTCAAACCAACAGCTTATGACATTATTCCCTTGACCGAACATCAACATGAACTTATAACATAGTTGGTCATGGCCAAAGGCCAAGCTTCGTGGGCTACGTTGGAGCCTTAGCATGGGGAAGAGGAAGAGGATGAATTGGCAGCCCAGTCGGAACATTCGTTCCATACTCTGAGCCCCTAAACGTACATAAATCCCTTGTTTCCTTTCAATAGAGAGGCTGCTCCTCTTGACCCAGCCATGACCACGCAGATGCACATTCCTATCCTTCCGCAGGCCACCGCGTAGCCATCTGGACTGCAAGTACAAATACATCATAATAACATGGGGGCGGTTTCGTCACCACGGGTACTTAGCATCCCAATGGTGGTCCCGGCAACCACTGCGTCCCATTTTATCCCTTAGATACAACCTCATAACATATCCACAACGTGCCTGGGGCAGACCTTGTCGCTTCCGCCCCCTCCAACTCAACAGATTACCGCAGCCGTTGAGCCACAAACTTACGTCCAACAGCCTGCCACAAGCCAGTGGGCCAACTCGGTGGCGCAACATACCCAGTCTATGGTGTATGGCGTGCAACCCCCAGTTGCACCCGCAACACATGTTCCACAAGTGGTACCGTAGTATCCTCATCCTTATCTCGCGCAGCAAGTCACGGCTAACCCCTCTTCGCAAACTAGTGGGTGGTGGTTTTTAGAGGCTTCCCTGCCTGCTAGGATCGCTGCCCAACCAGCTGCCAGTCAACCTCTTTCTTCATTTCCATTTCCTGGCACCGCCCTCCCGATCCAACCTCCTATTCCTTCTGCATAGACACCTCCATCAACAGGTCTGGACCAGGCCTTCCAGCTTATACAGACTCTCACCGAGGAGGTTCGACACCTCAAAGCCGCTGGTTTTGATACTATTCAAATCATGGACTTTTACCAGGATGATCTGATTAGTCCAGCGGTCCCTATGTTGTCATTGCCACCAGGGATGTCTCTGCCTCATTTTACCAAGTACAATGGGGAGGGAGATCCCAATGCTCACTTGGTAACGTTTAGGTCTGAGTCCTTGTTGTTGCAACAGTGGCCACACACCATCATCCGAGTCTTTGCAATGTCCCTAACAGGGAAAGCTTTGGATTGGCACCGAGCCCTCCCACGCTCTTCCATCTCAACCCTGTAAGAGCTGCTGACCCAATTTGTGACCCGATTCAAATACAACTTGAAACCAGAAGTCACATTGGATCAGCTCATGGGGGTGAAACAAGACCCGCTCGAGCCCGTCCAAAAGTTCATAAAGCGCTGGAATGCTATCTTGAATGAGATCTGCGAGCCGATCGCAGACTCACATTTGCTAGCTATATTCAAGGGAGCAGTCAATGACTTTATTAAGTAAAAGTTGTATTATCTTTCCCCCAACTCTCTACACCAGGCCTTCGCTCAAACTAGAAGCATCCAAGATGCTGCGGAGGCCAGTAAGGACCTGGCGTATGTCGCCTACAGGAATGCACACAACAAGAGCAATGACAAAGGTAAAGCAGCGACAACGACAGTAGCTGTGATGATTGAGGGTACAAAGACAAAGAACAAGAAGGCACCCACAGTGCCACCTGAAACCACGGCTAGTGCCGGCACCAGCCAAGACACAACTACCCCTGAAGGGCCCCTCCAGCCTAAGCCAAACTTTGAGAGTAAGGATCGCTCAAAGTACACGCCATTACCTGTAAAGCATTCTGAACTGCTGAAACAACTATTAGGGGTAGAGCACATTCAACCTAAGAAGGTGTCCAAGGAAGCTTTGAAGCATCACAAACGTCATTGTGGACTGCTGAAGAACCCTTCTTTAGCCTTACCTAACGAACCCCCAGTTTCGAGATCTTTTAGGCTAGACCATTTCTGTGACTACCTCTAGCTGTGTGGTCACGATACGGATTACTGTTGGGTGTTGAAAGATAACATTCAGCGTATGTTGTACGATGGTTCACTCAAGTTAGATAGTAGCAAACCGAAGTGTTCTGAAAACCAAACATTGCATGTGTATAAGGACCCGTTGAATGCAAACGATGATCCTTATACAATCATTGTGGTAAGTACGGACAGTGAGAGGAGGGAACCGCGAAAAAAAAACTTTTTTTTTGTGTGTCCTTGCCAGCTCACAAAGGGGGCCAACCATTTCATCGACAGCCAGTGGGGCCTCGAGGCCTCCCTTCATTATACGGGCACCTTCTCGGATACACCCTCAGTCACGCAGCGACAGTCAAGCCGCGGCCTCGTCCGCGCCCACGCCTAAGGCGCCCTTCATTGTTAGGGTGCCAAAATCAGAGGCTGCTCCTCTCACACAGGGGCAAACCTCCAACCAAAAGAGTCCACCATCACCTCCCAAACGAAAGGGACAGAACACATCAGTTAACACAACGAAAGACCATTCTACGCTCGGCTTCCCTAAGCCTCGGCCCCTGGCCTCTGTGCCTTTGCCTATACCTCAGGGGTAGGATAAAGGTGTGGAAATGCAACTGCCTTCTCTTGGCAAGGAAAAGAACAGCCCCTCGACTAACACCGCTCTACCTCGGAAGATTCGTCTCTTGGGCCGAATGAAAGAGGACAAGGGGGATAAACAACCTAGCCGAGAGAAGGACCTCCTCGATGCATTTACGCAAGTTCAACAGGCTCTCAAACAAAAAAACATAACCCTGAGCCTTTATGACCTGCTTATGACATCTCAAGAGCACCGCGAGGCTATGGTTCGCATGCTGACATCCATATCAGCGGATGAAATCTTGCCAGTGGAGGAGAAAGCAATACATGCTGTTATGTTTCCTTCCGAAGCTGAGCAACCTACGCCTACCTCACTGACCTTCCACGACGAGTCTATCAAAGATGATCCTGAGAAAGGTTAGGTCACAACTGAACCTATGTTCATCACGATCCAGGTCGGTGAATACCGCATCCGGAGAGTGCACGTAGATGATGGCGCAGCTACCAACGTCATTCCCTATTCCATCATGGATAGGTTGGATCTGGTCGACCAGATCACGCCCACGATGACAGCTTGCATAAAATCGTTCAACGGGGCATGGGTTCAAGTTAAGGGAATGGTGCGTATTGAGTTTGTGGTGGGGGATCAATTCCCAATAGAGGCCACTTTCTTAGTCGTCGAGGAGATGCCAGGGTTCAACCTGATCTTAGGGAGGTCGTGGTTAGCCCAGCTGAGAGCAGTTTCGTCACCAATACACCAAGAGATACACCTACCCTATGTCGGAGGGGAGGTTGTGATACGCGGTGATGAAGTCACCCCCACGACCATCAATAACATTGAAGAAGAACGAGGTTCAGAGATAGAAACGACTGATGATTAGACCCATCTCCAAATCCCTCAACAAACTGACAGCAATGATGACGGTCTAGCTTGGGCCGACCTACCATTTCCAGATGGCAGCGTAGAGGAGTCAAACCATAAGTCTCCTCACCCTTACGCAACGCTTAACATAAAGGCCATTAAGAAACAATTGCGCATTAATGTTTGAACAATGATCTTTGCATACGTTATCATGTTTTGGCAAGTTATCACGTCTTGTACTTAGCCATTTCTTTTGTTTCATACATCTTTATGCTACATTCGCTTTCGGTGTTTACGCTTGTCATTACTTATGCTATTTGATTTACTGTGCTCATGCTATCTATGCTTTCACATCGTTTTATCATAATTACGCAAGATTATGTACTACTGTCATCTATGCTAGTTATGGCCCGCAACGGCCTTAAACTAGTGACACATAATTGTACACCATTATCATTTACGCGTATTATGCCATGGCCTACAACGGCGTTAAACTAGTTACCCAGAATTATGCATTATCATCATTTACACTTTCTCTACATTATGCATCAAGCCCGCAATGGCCTTAAACTAGTCTCTAGTTTTCGCAGAATCGTATGATGGCCAGCGATGGCCTTAAATTAGCAATTACATTCTATCATTATAACTTAGGTGAAATTCTTAAAAATTACGCACATGCTTTATAGGTCAAAAGAAAAAAGTCAAAAAAAAATAAAATAATTGACATTTGAAACATCCACCAGGTCTTATAACGCGTCTTTTTAGTCATTCATAAAATAATACTTCACTTCACCATCAATAAAACTATGCGTAGACCACAATTACGCATTTCCTCTACTGCCGCTGTCACCAGTATCTCTTAAATCCGGATCCAACCCTAGTGGATCATCCTCTAGTGGGCTGTCGTCTCTGGGAATTATTCTTTCACAAAGAATTTCCTCTTCATGAGGTCCTCGTTCTGGCACCGGCTCCACGGGAGGATGCTCTTCATCGTTGCGCTCCTCCTCTTCCTCTGCTTCTTATTTTGCTTCTGCTGCTTCCTTTGCTAACTCCTTGGTTGGCTCATCTTCCCTATCCTTATTTGATACCTAAATATAGTAAGCACATTAGCTACACAAGACTTAACATCATAATTAAAAAATGCAAACTAAGTCATGCATAAACTTACTTGTGACGACCCTGCTTCCACAGCAAAGGGAAGGTTGTCCAGGCCAGCCCATAGGTGCTTCATAATCTCTTCCTTCGTTAGATCTGGCCACACATCCTCTCCCAAGGCAGCTCCGACCTTCACTTTCCCTTTCTCCATGCTGCTCCAGCAGGGTGGGTCTGGGAAGAAAGTAGGGATTGTAGCCTGACCCCCAGGGAGAGTCATCTTCCTTTCCGGGGATGCACTTATAGTCACCTGCTCTTCGAACTTCTTAAAGGCTTCGGAAGCTCCGATGATGTCCAGGAAGACTTCCAAGGATTGGGCCCTGAAGGCAGAATCGTGGTTGAGTTTCCGATAAGCGATGCTTTCTTGCTTATACAGATGTTTGTGGTCCTTCTCCTTCTGCCCCCACTCTTGCACACTTGCACAATAGTCCCTCCAATCCTAGCTTTTCTAAGCTAGGAGTTCTATCTGCATCCGCTGCTCTACAAATGCCCGACTGGTCTATACGTTGTTTTTGATGGCGGTGCAATAACAGGAGTAATCGACAACAGCGGTACGCCAGTCTTCATCCCCTGTCACTCGCGCCTGTAGGAAGTCGCACCATGATCTTAAGTCTCTGACCTCTTTGGTCAGAGACTCAACCCTCTTCTCTGATCTCTGCAGCCTTTTCCATAGATTTTCATTTACACCCCTACTTTCCCATAAGGAGGATGTCGAGCATAACACACATTTACGCATTTCCTCATAAATGTGACGTGGCACGGCTGCTTCATCGGATGGTGGCTCCGCTGTGTCCAACTCAATGGGCTCCGTCAGATCCCATCAGAGGCAAGCTCCTAACAAAAACAACCATCAAATGTCAATGACACATTACCACTATGTAATATCACAAACTTACTACGATCATAACGTACTAGCTCTAGGTTCGACGCACTCTAGGCGCTCGATCATGTCACTGACAACGCCTTCCATGAAGGAAAATTTGTCAGGGAAGTCTCTCCGTGCTCTGCTCACAGTGACATACGTGGATACATCCTCTTCTCTTGTAGCGTAATCCAATTAGAAACTTCTTCTATTAACAGAATCCTGCAAACTCGCTAACACACTCATTACCTCTACCGGTGACAGTGGCAACTTCGCCAACATCTTCCGCCTCCTTTTCTTCTTCACGCACTTGAGTCTATGCGCAGTTGGTTCCAGTAGCAAGGGCCTTCTCATGTACCCGGTCCTGTGCACGGCTCCCGCTAGCAGCTAGGGCCTCCTCATGCACCAGAGCCTATGCACGGCTCATGCTAACAACTAGGGCCTCTTCTTCCAAAATTAAGGCCCCCTCCCCACGACTTAGTATTATTGCCCCTGTTTTAGAGGTCAGCTGCTCTGTAATTTTTACTGGTCATGTCACAGCACCTTAGTATATCATTCCAAGCCATCTAAACAAACATTGCGTAATACAATTCCTTCACACTTACCAGGCGGAGGCTTACTCCGCTGAATTTTGACCGCTACAGTTCGGCCTGCGTCACTCCCAGGGGCCTCGGCTATATGGAGCCTTTTATGCCGAGCTGCAAGTTCTACAATTTCTTACGCTAGGCGTTTCCCTTGCAAGGCATTGCTGGTGTAAGTAGGCATTATCCCGCCTACGCTATCGAGGCCTCGCACTTGGGGCACTGCCAAACCCTTGGTTGTTATAGACAGTGACTCCCCGATCCCTTCTGGTGGATCTTGCCCATGGGTAGTGCTGAGGATGTGGGTAATCCAAGGTTTGGATAGTTGGTCTCGGTCTTGCTGCACCCAGAACCCATTCCTTTGGATGACCAGAAACTCAGCAAACCGCTGGAGGCAAGCTATGAAGAAGGCGTAATGCACATTAAAACGGGACTCAAGCTTCTTGCAAAGCTTGATCATCTCATTGCGTAGTCCCTTAGCAAAATAGCTTGCCCAATTGAACTGGGTCCCCTCCTCCAGAACCTCTCGCATAACACGGGTCTATTCTATAGAAAAAAACTTTCCTTGCAAGAGAGTTTTGGAGAAAGACCAGGCCCGGAAAAGGGGATAAAGTGTCTTGGCAACGCCCATCTGGAATCTTTCGCAAGGAAACCCTTTAGTCTCTTTCGAGATCCTTACCCACTCCTTCAGCCACTCTTGGAAGTCAAGGCTCCTCTTCGCCTTCTCACTTATAGGAAGGCCGTCCAAGGGAATGCCAAATAGGTCCACGAAGAGCTGAGCGTCAATCTTAAAGCTTACGTGTACATTATGTACGCGTGTGCAAAAATGCTCTACCTTTTCGTTGAAGGAGTTGACCAGGGTTAGCATTTCACTAGCGGGGACATCAGGAGTTGCAGCTAAAAGCAGATGCATTAGCCCTGCTACTCGGATCATGGTGGTCATCGCGACTGGGGCCGCCGAGTGGCCGAGCCAGCGTTGTGCGTCCTTGATGTCGCCATAGCGGAAGAGGACGGTGCTCGCCTCGCTGCCGGAAATCGTAAGGGTAATCTCCTAGGATTCCCTAACTGAACAGTGTAAAACACAAGTCGAACTAAAACACTATTACGCAATGCTCACAATTTACAACTATATTATGCAATAATCGACTATACAACAGCCTCACTAGGTCCAAATGGCAAGGGAAATGGCGGAAGGTTCCTCTGCACATCCTCAACGGTAAGGGGCGGATCTAAGGTCAAATCATCGTGTAGCCACCCGAGTCTCTGGAAATTCTCAAAAGCCCTAGCATAGCGGGTGGGGTACTCATGCATGTCAAAGCCAATCTGCCCTATAACACCAGCGCGCACGTTGCTAGTTGAGGTAAATGCCATTATTGCCATTTTCGGCTCATGATAACGCATCTCCATTTCTGACTAACCTATTGTCATGAATAAAAAACCTGTACCATACAACATAGGCTTCTCTTATATTTCACATTGATAACAACAACAAAAAATAGACAGTTAATAAAATTCACTTACCCACCTGCGTAGTACATCGTGCCTTGTGGGTTCTGGAAATAGGTCGAGACATGGCAAGCCATGAACAACATGTTATATGCATGATAACAACTGAACTGAGCCATTTCCCAGATCCAGTTTAGGCTCCTTAAGCCCTAGGCACTAAGTTCTCGGTCCTCGGGATGACCCGTATCGATGGCCCCGTCTGTCAAAAAGGCCAGAATCCCTTGTGCAGAACCCGCCAACAGGTGCTCTAAAATGGCACCGACGATATCGTCGGACAAATCAGACCACACAATGACGCTGTAGTTGCGCAGTAAGAACTGCAAAAACTCTAGTGCACCCCGTCAAAACCATATGGCCTTCCCTTGCAACCGTGTTTGCGGGGGAGGGACATTGGGGACGATGGGGTTTATACAACACAAAACCCCAACAATATCCAAGATAATCAGAACAGGTTTTAGCGTAACGTTGTATAGAAAACCCAATACATACATTAATGCCTACATTTAAATTTGCATGACTAATACAAAAAACTTGCTACACCTAGTTATCCAGGCCAAAATCACCCAAACCCTTGCAATAACGCAAGGTTCGTCCCTGACAATGGCGGTAGACACAACCCCATCAAACCCTCATATTAACCCGAGGTCCACAATTTGAAATCCACATTCATGCAAAAGATATCATGAAAAGTAGACATTAAAACAAACATAAGCATGTAAGGAATGACCTACAGGTTCAAAGGTGTAGGGTCATGAACATCGACCACTGCCTACGAAACGTGCTCCATATTTTCTTGCACCTCATCGATTTTGGCCAGTTTTGCATTCTTCCTTTTGATCTTTGGTGCCATTGCAACAGCTCTAGAATTTTTCATAGTTTAAAACTTGTAAATCTTCACAAAATCACATGCTCTAATCCTCTGTTCTTCCTTCTCTCGCTCAGCAACAGTTATGAATTTGAATTCACAACAACCAACAGCCTGTCCTCATCAAAAACTACTTACTTATATGCAAGGATCACCGAATTGATACCCAATTTCAGCGGGACTTTCCTAAAACGGAACCTAAAAATCAAGATATTAATGCTGCTGATATCGCACACGCCACTATCCGAAATGACATTAAACTACCACATCTTATCACCTCGTAATTGTATTGCATTAATTACAGCTTTTTTACAATATTCAAAATTCAGTTAGCCTTCCACGTTCGACGACATCACGTCACCTTTCTCCTAATCATTTAGGCACTTTGCGGTTTTGCAGGACAGACGGCAAATGGATGCAACATTTTCAGCACCTCTAACTTTGATGGGACCATACGGGAAAGTAGTTAGGCAATTCAACTCCATGCTAGTAGACATTAATCCCCCTTTAGAAGGCGTAACCATAGCTGCATTAGAGACGTCCCCAGAATGGCCAGAATAGTCGATGCGCACGCTAGACATGGAGTCTGGGGAGATAACTGAAGACCCCCTCAATGAGGTCTCTATCGTTACACATAGGGGTGAAGCCAAAATGCTTAAAGTTAGTTCTTTATTAGAATAGAAAACACATGATTCCATAAAGCAGGTCCTGCAAGACAACATTACCATCTTTGCA
This sequence comes from Gnetum montanum, assembly GCA_015680685.1. Lineage (NCBI taxonomy): Eukaryota > Viridiplantae > Streptophyta > Gnetopsida > Gnetales > Gnetaceae > Gnetum > Gnetum montanum. Next base: position 159,495 of record MNCI01007064.1, on the reverse strand, counting down.
TGGTCATACGAGAATATGCCTGGACTAGATCCTAGGCTAATCTAGCATAACATCATCTTAGACCCGCAGATTAAAGCAGTTAGGCAAAAGACACGCAAAATCAAGCCAGAGATCACGCTAGCTGTGCGTGATGAAATCACCAAATTATATCAGGCTGGTTTCATCCGTGCAGTCGATTACTCGGATTGGGTATCTAACATTGTAGTCGTCCCTAAGAAGACCAGAAGCATACGCATCTGCATAGACTTCCGGGATTTGAATAAGACCACAATCAAAGATAACTTCCCGTTGCCGAGTATCGACCAGCTAGTGGATACAACAGCTGGGCATGCGCTGTTGTCCTTCATGGATGGATTTTCAGGCTATAACCAGATTCGCATTAACCTAGAACATCAATTGACAACAACGTTCGTGACACCCTGGGGCACCTTTTGTTACACTATGATGCCTTTTGGTCTAAAGAATGCTGGAGCAATGTATCAGCGAGCCATGACATACATCTTTAGCGACTACTTCTTAGGGAAACTGAATGATTATGTTGACGATATAGCTGTCAAGTCTCTAAATTCAGAAGATCATTCAGAGAACCTAGAGTTAGTCCTTAAAAGATGCTCTAAATACGAGCTCCAGCTTAACCCAAAAAAGTGCGTATTCGGAGTCAAAACCGGATGCATGTTGGGGTTTGTGGTATCGGAAACCGGCATACGAGTTGACCTTGATAAGGTCAAAGCCATTGTCGAATTAACGCCTCCTACAGACCTCAAGCAATTACGCGGGTTATAGGGATGCTTACAATTTATACGCTGGTTCATCTCGAGGTTAACCGACAAGCTACACCCTATGCAACACTTGCTGAAAAAAGCGGTTAATTTCAAATGGACCGACGATTGCCAATGTGTGTTTGACAGCTTAAAACAAGAACTGCAACATTTACCGACGATTTTCCCACCACAAAGGGACTTGCCATTTTACATTTACCTCGCAACTTCGGACATAGTGTTAGCCGCATTACTTTGTCAAAGGAGGGATGATGGGTCGGAAGTGCCCATCTACTACTTGAGTCATGCTCTATGTGCATACAAAACGAGGTACAATGACATAGAGCATAATTGCCTAGCATTAGTTTATACGCTTAAAAAGTGTAGGCATTATCTTTTCCGTAGCAAGATCAACATCATCTGTAAAAATAACATTCTTAGGGCCATTACGTACAACTTATACGAGAGCAGTAAAATAGCTCGCTGGAAGGCTATCACGGAAGAATTCGATCTACACTATATTGGCTAATCATCTATGAAAGGCCAGGCAATAGCTGACTAGTCAATAACTTCACCAAATAACAATAAGGCGACTATAGAGCCAGAGTTCCCTAATGAACATGTACATAGTTTAAGCCCTGTCTTGACAGGCCCCGAAGCAACGTTGTATTTCGACGAAGATTCAACTGCTAGAGGTGGCAGTGCTGCCACTGTTATTATGCTATCACCTGAGGATGTGCATCTCCACGCTTATCGCTTGACCTTCCCCTATATGAACAATGTGGCAGAGTACGAGGGGCTCCTCAGGGGATTACTAACTGCCAGTGAACTCGATGTTCGACACCTAGCGATTAGGGGTGATTCGATGCTTGTCATAAATCAGATCACAGAAGTCTACGCCTGCAAAGCTGTACATTTGCAGCCCTACTGCGATAAAGCTAAAGATCTTCTGAGACGATTTGCAACCATCGATGCCCAACACGTGCCACGCACTGGCAACACACTGGCCGACGCACTAGCAACACTGGCTTTGAACGTGCCTTCACATCTATTTGACACCTACCCTGCATTGATAACAGACTACGTAGATCCTATCATTCGGATGGCGCAAATCTCTTCTCTTCTCGAGGAAAGAACACCTGAATGGTACGACGACATTAACACTTACCTTTTACAGGGCAAGCTACCGTCTGAATTGACACGCACGCAGAAAGATGCGATCCGCAAGCGGGCTAGGCAATACGTCATCATCAGAGACAACACTCCTTGTAGACACTCCTTTGATGGCGTGCTACTTACTTGCATTGACAAAAACCAAGCGCAGCATATAGTCGGCGAAGTTCATGAGTGAGTGTGTGGCAGCCACGTAGCACCACGGGCTATGGCCCTAAAAATCTGTCACTTAGGATACTACTGGCCACGCATGGAAAAGTATTGCCTGACAAAGGTTAAAACTTGTGACACGTGTCAGTGTCATGCAAATCTCATACAGGTGTCACCTACAGAATTACATACAATGTAGATAACATGGCCATTTCAGTGATGGGGACTAGACATTATAGGCCCCATCACGCTGAAATCTTCTGCAGGTGATAGCTTCATCATTACCGCCACTGAGTATTTCACGAAGTGGGTAGAGGCTATTCCCCTGCGAAAGATCACATCTCAAAAAATTTTCCATTTTATCCTGGACAATATAGTAACCAGATTTGGTCTCCCAATGACTATCATGATCGACAATGGGCCACAGTTTAGTAGCATGGAAACCAAATCCTTCTATGATAACCTGGGCATTAGACAATATTTTTCCTCCCCCTATTACCCACAAGCGAATGATCAAGCTGAAGCAACGAGCAAAGTGATCATCAATCTACTCAAGAAAATGCTCAACAGCAACAAAAGACGGTGGCACGAAAAAGTCCTCTATGTGCTATGGACGTATCGTACTACATATAGGACGGCTACAGGTAGTATGCCCTACAGCCTGGTTTATGGGTCTAAAGCAGTGCTGCCTCTCGAGTTGCAAATTCCTTCTCTGAGAATGATTGTCTCCATGATTATAAATGAGGCTCAACACACCGAGTCTCGAATCGCGGATCTGGATTCAGTAGAAGAGAAGCGGATATAGGCTCTTAACATGATTGAAAGGTATCAAGACAAACAGAGACAGAAGCATCGTCACAACCTTCAACAGCGCCTGATCAAGAAAGGAGATCTAGTTCTCAAGGCTGTGCATGAACCAGTAGGCAAGTTCTCTGCAAATTGGGAAGGACCTTTCTTGGTGGTTGACGTGTACAGCAACGAAGCATTCAAGTTAGCAGACGTCAACGACAGTGAATTACCAAATCCTATAAATCATGTATATGTGAAGCGGTATTACATTTAGTAGCATCTACGGTGTCAACAGCAAGTATGGCAATACTCATCCGCCACGACGCTAAACTAGCACTGACCGTCCGCTATGACGCTAAACTGGCAATACATGTTCGCTACGATGCTAAACTGGCAACCACCGTCCGCTACAACGTAAAAATGGCATTCCTTGCACGCGTCTGCTATGATGCTAAACTGGCAATAATCATTCGCTACGACGCTAAAATGGCAAGTTGTAACCGTCCACTAAGATTTAAAATTGGCAACATGGTATAGGTCTGCCAAGATGAAAAACTGGCATCTTTTGCACGCGTCCGCCATGACGCTAAACTGGCACTGGCTGTCCGCCATGACATAAAACTGGCACAGGTAAGTAGCCATCTGCTAAGACATAAAACTAGCACAGATCTGTCCCTGGGTCATGACACGAAACTGACATCCACAGCATGGTCTGCTGAGACCATAAATCAAACACACCACCGTTCGCTACGACGTAAAACTAGCATTTCGTGGTCTGCCCAGACTTTAAACTGGGACCATGGTCTGCTGAGACTTAAAACCAACAATGAAATTCTACCAGGACTTAAAACTAGGACTTACAGATTGCTGCCATGTAAATTGAGTGAGCGTGATAATCTCTGTACGGTTGCACGACAAATGAGGTGGGATACTCGAACAGTCCCAGTGTTGCCACGCCACCAACATCCTACTGATCCCTCGGATGAGCTTAGAGGCATCTTACTGATCCCTCAGAGATGCCGTCATTCCACCCACTGCAACGGTGGTACCTCTGAGAGTTTAGTCCCGCCAGCCGGAGCCCCGACAAAATCCTCGTCAACATCGACCTCGGGAACCTCCACCGATCATCGCTATCGGACGCCGGCTTCACAAATTCATCTAGCTGGTTCCCTGCACAACCAGTTAGGTGCACTGTGTTTGATGTCTTTTGGTGAAGATATGCTGGGCCAATCGTCAGGATTGGCGACTCCACCCTCATGCTCCAGCCCCTTCTTCACGGCCCAATCACTCTATCTTGCATCAAACGGCGCTCGTTTCGACAACCTCGCCTCTTGTTCGCATGAGCAATGGTGTCCTCTGTTTTCTTCTGTGGCTGTAGGTTACTTGCTTCGAGGGGGTGGTTCAAAGGTGCGTCCATCTGAGCGGTGAAGAACAACAGCATTTTGAGATGGCTGCTCAGGTTTGCCCAACCACTTAGATCTACATGCCTATACCTCTCATAATCCTACCCTTAGCTCTTATTTCGTTTCATCCCTATCACCTGCTTCCCGCACGCAAAAGCTACATACGCAAGCATCCATTTTCCGCACTCGCACTAGCAGAGATATCGCAGAAGTGATGCATCGTGCTCCTTTTGCAAGCATTCCTGCTATAATCGGTGACAGAGAGATCTCAAGCTGATGCGCTACGCTCGTCTAAAAGCATTCCTATTGACATAAATGTGCATACATTTCTGTGCATTCAGTAAGCGTATTCCATACTCCTACCATCCTAACTCATTTTATGTCTTCTATGAACCTGTTTCCTACTATGTCATTCTATCTCCTATTCCCTCTAGCTTTGCTCTTCCATGTTGACAGGGCAATGCTTGAGTAGCCATGGATGGACGTTGTTCTTGCTTCTACCAATTCGGTGTTTTGTATTCTTTGTCGACGTCTTTCGGGCAAGCCCTCCAACTGTCAACAAAGAGGGGCCATTGAAACACCGTGAAAATTGCGAGTCGGCCTCAGGCAAAGATTCACAATTCAGGCAAAGGCGCATGTCAGAATTCCAGAAGGGAGAATAAGACAGAGCAGCACCAAGATGTGCATAGCATCAAGTCCTCAACTTCTTGTGTAGATTCCTAATCTTACTATGTTTTCTCTGTTTATGCTATACCATGCAACATAGCATAATGGCGCTTAGCGTGATTCTGCTTAACCATAGTCCAGCATCAGAAGGCTAGTTACTTCGGCATAGGGAGAGGCTTGAGCAGCGTAATATGTGACTTCTTGTATATTTTGCTAAGTCTTTTGTTCAAGGCCAGGTTTACGCTCTGTTATGCACGGCAGCGTAATGAGCTCCAAAACAGTCAAAGGAAAATTCTAAGAAAGTGTGATTGGTCATCATACATTCATTACGCAATGTACCGTATCACAGCGTAGTGCATCACCAAGTTAGACATCGTTTACGCTTCATTACGCGTGGCTGCATAAGCGAGCGTAAAATAGCTTGACTCCATTGTTTCCATGTTACATTATGCTCATACACGCAACGCAGCATGAATGAGCGTAATATAACCCAAAGACAGTTGAAACATGCCTCACGTGCATCTATTCTTTACATGCACAATACGCAAATAAGCGTATTGTGCGTAGTCATGAAGTTTGACACAAAAATGATCAAGCCAACAGCACCCGAAACATTCGGGACACATGTCATCAGGGTTGCGCCTTTTCCACAGGACATCACAGCCTATAAATACCTCATTTGACAAAGCTACAAGGGTTGGCAAATCAAAGAAGCAAAGGCATTTTTCTGAGCACTGGAGCACTTATCACTTTTGAGCAGAGATACAGAGAGCAGCACTTTGGCAATTGTTGACAACATCACCTTACAGCAGGGACAGAGCACTATTCATGTGAGCGTCGGCAACAAGAGTAATCATTCTTTGGAGAAGACACAATTTTCTCCATTGGCGATCATTGGTGGCCCTAGGCAGAAACTTCCTCAGGCAAAAGAAGCAGATCCAAGATCGCGAGATTATCTTGCATGGTTTGCAAACTTTATTGGTCGGAAATAGTTGATCAGTAGACATCAAAGCTTGACCTTCCTTGCATCCTAGCTTTGGCCCACGAGGTAGATCGGACTTCTGTTTGGACAGTTTCTTGTTGTTTTGTTCCTGCTTTACGTCAAGTAATCGGGGTCTCCCCATTGTAACGCGATATACAAAATATACATCTTTCAGGTCAAAGCGTAGATCTTGAGACTACGCATTTCTCTTGTATTAGCCTCCTCTTATCGTGTTTAGCGTTATCATCGTTACAATTCATCTACGTCGTTTTTCCCCTCATTTTGCGATTCCTCGAATCAGATCGTTCCACGAGATATTCGTTATCTCCATCGGTTTACTGACTAGTAAGTCCCTGTCTGATCGACAAGACCGTTTAGGGCGCCGCGGATTCGTTTTTCTAGCATAGCCCTTGCACGGATCCATGGTTAAAACTGTGTATGCGGAATTTGTTAGGTATTTTCCAGCTGCCGACGTTTTCCATTGTTACAGATTACAAACAATCTTATAAGTTTAGCTTCTGAATTTGTACAAAGATATAGTGAAAAAATTGATAAAGATAGGAGTTTCATGATTTTTCTCATTAAAAGAGAAGCTGAAGTAGATAAAGCAAAGGATAATTTGTTACAAAATACCTCTCAAGTTAAAAGATGATTTGATAGAAAGGCTTTGAAAAGAACTTTCAAGATAGGGGACCTTGTACTATTATGGAATATGAAGAAACCAAATAAGTTTATCCCGACATGGATTGGTCCCTTTCAAATTACAAAGCAATTATCAGAGGATACTTACAAATTATCAACCTTGGATGGCATGGAATTGCAATTTCCATATAATGTTTTGCATATAAAACATTATTTGGGACAATTGCATATAGCTTGAAGATGTCATTACACAAAATAATATATGTATATAGTATTATGTAAATATTACTAGGAGTATAGTGTCCATTATTATATTTAATTATGCTTTATTTATATTTGGAACATTATCTTTCCTCAAGTGAGGCAAGTGGAAGCCTACAAGTGAAACAAGTGGAATTCTACAAGTTTGACAAGTGGGAAAGATGACTCATCCACCACTTAGTGAGGATTGTGACAAATGGTTTGAATGCCTAAAAAGAAGGAAGCTTGGTTGAAGACACTTGGGTGGGAGTTCAAATTTTTATCACCTATAAAAAGAGGGTTAGATTGCTTAAGATTTCATCATCTTTCAATTCAAGTTTAGTAGTGAAGGTTAGAAAGAGCTAATGGAGTTTGAGAGAGCAATGAGAAAGCCTTTTATTCCATATGTGATGGGATGTTGCCCTGAGCATGTATTGAAGGCTTATCTAAAGGCTAGATCTTGTGGAGCTCCAAAGGAGTGTCCTTTTATGGCTTGGCTGTCCGATGAAGTTTCTTTTCTCACTAGAGATTTGGATATAGAGTCCAATGTTTGGGGGCGATATCAAGATTGTTCCAAAGAAGAAGAAAAATGAGAAGAGCCAACAACCTATGAAGAGTCGTCATGGGGATGGGGAGAAGCTTTTGTCTCCCGAGAGGAAAATGAAGGACCTAATGGAGAAGAATAGAAGAGGTCATCCGAAAAGGAAAATGAGAAAAGTGTCGAAGAGAAAGCTCATGTAGATCAAGGTGAGAGCTCTACCAAGCCCGAGAGCAATAGGACCACCTTCATCACATCAGAGATTTCCTATGAAACAGTTAGAGAGATGAGGATTCCCACTAGGGTAACCCTCACAATTCAGTTTCCATCCCAAGAATAGTCCATGAAGGACTTGATAATGTATAGTTTATTGTGTACAGTTTGATTTTTCTTAGGAATGAGGTTTTTTTCCCATCACACCTTATGTGAAATGGGAATTTTCCTCAAAAAATATTTCTATTCAGCTGTAAAAATTTAGTGAAATTGTCAGTATGTTTTAGTCTTGAAATGAGGGGGCAGAAATGTTGGTACATTTGGCCATTCCATGGAACAGTTGAAATATTTTATTTAAAATTGGCACAATCCCTCGTTGTAAATTTGCAATTTTAGTATTGTCAGTTGATGGGTATTTTTGAAGAAACATCCACTGGTAAATAATTTTGATGTTGAGGCCTTCTTGGAAAGCAAGATTAAAATGACTTTATTGAAGATTGGAATAGCAAACAAAGGATGAAATTATTTACCATAAAAAGCATACTGCCCGCTAATGTTGGATAATGGATTATTAAGGTCCACTTAAGGGCAAGTAACATAAATCAACTATCAGCAAGTCTTCACCTCATCTGGGATTGATAGGGTTTCCAAGTGTGATCGAGGGTTTGGTCGATCCAGAGATGCCTCATATGCGTACGCCGAGGACGGTGGTAGTTCCAGGTTTCACAGATCCAATGGAAGCTTCTCCTTGAAGCGTGACAATGTCAGCTTCGATGGTGGCATCGGTAGATACAAATTTGCTCTGTTCAAGGATAAAACACCTTGCAAAATTTCTATATAATCATCAAAACTGGAAGAGCACTTGTGAGAGGTGAAGGTTAGAACGGTTGCAGAATCTTACGGGACATAGGGCAACATTTCCTAACGCGGTGGTTGAGCCTTCTCCTGTGATGGCAGTTGTTGGTAACAATTTTTGGCAGGGCAAGATAATTTGAATTAGTTGCTAGCAGTTCCAGGCCTAGCACCTTCACATTTAGGCTTGATATTTTGAATTTAAATTTTCCAGCCATTTTCATACGGGTGAAAGTGCACATGAATTATTTAGGATTAAGGTACCAGCAACATTAATACCAAGGTAGATATTATGTTATCACCTTGTTTATAAAATCACTAATAACTTCAATAAGAATTCTTCAAAATTTTAAAACAAGTAAAAAATGAAAGGCTATTAAAGCTATAATTGTAAACAATTATATGAAATTATTGGATTTATTTTTCAAAAGCAATATTTATCTCCTAACTTCATAACTTCCTAAGTTAATACTTCCTAACTTGTTGGGCATGTTACTTGGGAGAGAATTTAGGTAAGATATTTTTGAATATGTAACTTCCCTACCTACCTTGGAACCCTATAAAAAGGCTTCAGGGGTCAAGGAAGAAGGGGACTTTTTGGAAGGACTTTTAAAAGGAATTTTTGGGGGATATGAGAGGTCTCATACATCATACTTTGGAAAGCTATTAGCTAGCACTTAGGCTCTCACTTGAAGACACACTTTGGG
>MNCI01007064.1:133986-149950 GCA_015680685.1 Gnetum montanum | reverse complement strand
CTTTCTTTTCTTTTCTGTCTATTTCCATCGAATCTTGCTCTATTTCTAGTTTTCTTGTGGAACTATCTCTTTCTCTGGGGAAAATTAGGAGTAGATTTGCAGAGTTGTGCTCAAATGTTTTAACAAAATTTTATTTGTTACAAGTAGGTATTATAAGGACTATGTAGACTAGGTAGTTGAACAAAATAGGAAACTCTCAACAAATCACAGTCCTTGGCAAAGTTGGCTGAATCTCTTTAAAGTAAGTCATTTGTAGTTTACACACAACGCAATTGTTACATTTCACACAACCGCATGCTGCAACAGCACACACAAAGACTCACATTAACTACTGAGTTTATTTGGAGGTATCTGGGCCTTGGTGTTGCCAGAGACCAGCAGGCACCTAAATCCTGTTCGAGGATACTCGTTGGCGGTTGCATCCCAAATGGTCGCCAAAAGTCATAAAATAGGGAATGAAGGAAAATACATTGAGATTAAAGTAATGTAGAGGTTAAGAAAGGTCAAAAAGGCATAACAAATTCGAGATAAGTTAAAACACCATGAAATAAGGCTAAATCAATCAAAGTGGAATACATGTGGTAAAAGTTGATTACCATTGATCAAATAGGATAATATTTTTTGCAAGCTATGAATTCAGGCTACAAGCATGATAGATGAGTTTAGACACCTATTGGGACTATTTTGACATTGTTTATGTTAACAAAGCAAGGTTTTCTAGGTATCCATATTGGATCCACACTAGCCAACATGGGTGGGATGATCCCTAGCATAGGTGGAATAGCTAGGTATCTTTCCAAGTTTATTTTGAGAAATTTTTCACTCCTGATGGTTTTCATGGTTAGTGCAATGGATTGGGGAATGTAATAGGTTAATTATAGTGTCAATTTCAACTTCTAGAAGTTCACATTAAAGCTTGGAAGTGGCATCCATGCTAGAGTGATGCTGACCAACATGGTTGTAGCATAGATACTAATGAAAGTGGGTTCTGTAGCATCTAAAGGATCAAAAACAAAGTTCCATTATCTTCCCAAGATAAAGCAAGGACATAATAGTTAAGATTGGCTATTTTAAAGATCAAAATTTTCAAAAAATTAGGTTTTAAGGTTATACCCCTTAGAGCCATGCTAGCCAACATGGATGGGAGCAATCCTCAACATGGACGATCTAGATATGGGATATTATGAGGTCAAATAAGGTTGTTTTGCAACTAAAGCAAGGATTTTGTAGTTGTGGGATTCCATAGAAAATTTTTGATACCATTTAAGAGGTGTTATTCATGTGAAATTAAGTTGGAATCTTCACCCACAGTAGGGCCATGTTGGCCAACATGACATAGTTTAGGAACTCTTGCTTTTTGGCTTTTGGATGGTTTCATAGATAGATTGACTAAGTTTTTAGGATTCTAGGGTTTTAAACAATGATTTCTAAGTTTTTTGATTGAAACTGCCTATGTTTGAAGGCTGGTTGAGGTAAGGTATGGTTATACCCCTTTAAGCCACAATGGGAAACATTACTTTAGCATGGATAAGGGTCCCTAGTGGGTTTCAAAGGTCAAAATGCTATTAACTTAGGGCTATGGGGTTCTAGGCTCTACTAGTGTAGCTTTTTGAGTCCTAGGGGTGTCAACCTATTGTCAAAAGTGGTAAGGCACCTTACCCACTGTAGATCCATGCTACCCAACATGGCTTAGGCCTTCCCTAATATGGATATCCTAAAATATCAAGTTTTGGTAGATCCTTACTTGTTCCTTTGATTGCTAAAACAAGATCATTACCTCTAGAAAAATAATCCTTAATTTTCTCACCTTCTCTTATTTTAATTTAATCATATTCACTTTGTAATAGTAACAATTTTAATTGCTTAATAATAGAGGTTCCTTCATAACTAGATTTTCAAGTTTCCCAAATTTATTTGGCCATTTTACATCCTACTACCCTATTAAATTTAGATTTATTAAAAGAATAATATAAAATTTTTTTGCTTTTGAATCAGACATGAAGGTATACTTTTCCTCTTGAGACCATTTGTTGCAGGGCTTGATGATGTTGGTTGTGCCATCGACAAGTGGAACATAGCCTTCTAGGAGTGATTCCCATACTTCAAACTCCACATATTCAAGGAACCCTTAAATTTTTGCTCTCCAATAGGTAAAGTGAAATTTTTCAAATATGGATGGCTTTGTGTAAGATTTTTTTGCCGTTTTTGACTTTTGAAGTTGATGATGATAGAAGAGTACTAGGCTCTAATACCACTTGTGGATCATTAAACTTATAAGGGGAAGGGGAGGGATAAATAAGTTTCTAAAATTAAATCTTAAAGAAACGAAGTAAACACACCAATTTCAACATGGCTCCCTAACTTGGGTAGTCAACACTTGGAGGGTATATCACAAGCACACCTCAAGACTTTGTTGCTCTCAAATGTGGCTAAAGGATCCACAACCTATATAGTCTTCATGCCTCACTCTAAAGTGTTGTACCAGAGTACTGATCACTCAACCCTGGATATCCCATAAGGCTTGGAAATGTCATTTCAAGGCTTTCACAACCTTTACAATCTTGAGCTTTACACGAAAGTGCTGTACCATAGTACCAATAACTCATTCCCATAGGATCTCGGGAAGCTTAAGCACATCAAACCCTTAGGATAATAAGAGAACTAAATTAGAAGGAATAATTGCAACTCAATTTGCTAAATGTTTAGGTATGACACACTTTATAATGTGTTACAATGCCTTATAATGCCATAACATAATGAAAAGAGATAGAGGATTTAATGATTGCAAATGATTGTACAATGATTACACAACAAGTTTACACATTTCCCAATGAACATCAAGTCTTTTTATAGTTGCTATGTTTCTAAATCTATCTTGAAGCTCATGGAATGAATACTCAATAGAAACAAACAATAATGGAATATGTATTACTATTACCTAAGATGTCTCTCTAAAATTTTCTTCCATTCTAGAAAGATGTCTTTATTTAGTGAAAGATATCTTTCTAAAATCTCCATTCTAGAAGCTCTTGTGAAATACATCTTTCTTAACTTGGTCTACATTATGTAAAGATGCCTTTGCTTGATGGAAGATGTATCTGCTTGATAAAAGATGTCTACTATTTCTTGAAGACATATTTGCCTAAAATCACTTTAATTCTACCAAGACGTCTAATGTTTCTTAGGGATGTCTTTCAATTTTCTTCATCCATTGAATTCATCATTCCTTTTCCACAACCATGATTTTTTGCATGATTTAATGATGATAACTTTACTTGTATAGTATCTGGTCCTTGTTCATGTTCTTTGGATGTTCTTTCAAAGATCATGTGGATGACCTATTCCTTGTTATCTATGTAGGCTTTCGCTCATCTTGGTTTCCCATGTATGTAGTCCTACAAACAAAATAACCATACAAACATGTAAACAACTTTTGACTCCATCTTGCTTAGCATTTTTACACACACCAAAACACATTAAAAGGTCTAGATCCATGCTGAGTATTATCTTCATCTACATTAGAAGTACATGAGATCCATCCCCCTACAATTCTCCACATTGGTTTTGATGCCCCTATTCTAGGAGTAGTTGACCATATCCCTTCATGATGGGTGTAGGTAACATTTATGCCCTCACTATTGTTTCCAATGTAGAAAAGTGTATACATACCATAAAACTATTAAAATTTCCATTTATGGCATCCCAAAAGGAATTTTTGACCCCTGCAAGCCGAAATACAGATACTAGGTGAGTCTTGTCACTTGGGAAATGAGGTTTTGGCCACTTATGAGGCATTTTTTAGCCCAAAAAGTATAAATTATGTGAGATTACCCTCCATGAGTTACAACCTTCACATTTACAATGAAGTTCTACCTCATGTTTTATGATATGGGGTTACAAAGGTTATAACATGAAACTTTCATGCTAAAGAGTGCTTGTGAGAATTGGACAAGGCTATGATGAGATGGTGATAATCGTCATTAAGGATATGGTCATGGAGGATAAGGATGCATTCCAAGTATTGTCATTCATGGCTATAGCATAACACTGGCATGTAGATCAAATAATTTAGGCTATAGGCTTCATGTTTGGAATTGAGGTTCACTCAGAAAATGTGTTTGAGGAACTAACACTTAGCTAAAAGGTTTCTTTAGTCATTAGGTTCTTCCCTTATGTTTAGAGCCATTAGTCTTTACTAGCCATCTTGTTTGACATTTTTCATCCCCATTTTTTTGTGGGATGAAACCTTCATTATGTTTCATTACCAAGGATAGTTTGATATGGTTTTCCCATTGAATGAGTTTAGTTATACTTAATGAACTTATGGGTTATCCCATTGACTGGGATGTGTTACACTCAATGGACTTAATGCTTTTCCATTAACTGAAATGTATTATAGTCAAGTGTACTTTATGATGGAGCATGAATAAAATATGTCATATGATCATAGCACATGTTTGATGAATAGAAGCCAAAATTGTTTTCAAAGATATGGAAGGTCATAATTAGACTACATCATTAGGCTCAAGGAATGGTTCTAGAGGAAGGACAATGGTACAAGCACTCTTGAAATATTAGGATAAAATCACTAAATTATGCACATTAAGATCATGTGGTGATGTATCGCTGTAATGAGTTGCATCATTGTGATGGTCCTAGGCTTCATCCTATAAGCACAACTCCAAGAGGACAAGAAAACTAGGCAAAAAAACCATGTTATAACATTACAATGCATACAAGCCACATTGAATAACAAAAAAAGCTACCAAAGTCACCAATGTTGCCAATTCAAGGTCATTGGGGGGCCATGTTACTAGTCTATGGCTCTATCAAGATGTGGTGCTAGCTTAAGGTCATAGTAGATCATAGTGTTTCTTTAAGACTTGCATAGGCTATATTGCTGATTTAAGGCCTTGACAAGCCATGGTGGCACTAGTTTTAAGCCCTAGTAGTCTACGAAATGCAGGCTAACTTGTTTGATGGTTGTTAATATCATGACTATTGTAGGTTACATGTAGGTAATATGTAATAAGGATTTAGATAGGAATGGTTGATCAGATTTGCCAACTCATTTCCATCCATGTTAGCTATCCTAAATGATCTATTACCATAGGCTCTAGTGATAAGGAAGGGTCCTTACCAGTTGGCTAAGAATTTATTTGTATTCTCATGCAAAACTTTGAGGACCAAGTCTCCTTCCTTGATCTTATGCTTGATCAAGTTATGGTGGTACTACCATTTCTACCTCTCTTGATAGTGCTTGATATGAGAAAGTGCTTGCATATGTTGCTCCTCCACTAAGTCTAAGCATGCTATCCACAACTCCTTCCTTTGCTCATCATTGATGAAGTTGGTCAAGGATACCTAAAGTGATGGTACATATAATTCAAGAGGTAAAATACATTCTAAACCATAAACCAAGCTATAAGGTGTTACAATAGTGGTTGTATAGTAAGTTGTATGATAGGCCCAAAGTGCATGGACAAGAAACTAAAGCTATTTGTACTTGTCATTATTAAGCATCTTTATAAGAAAGTTGATGATGGACTTGTTACTTCTACTTATCCATTATCCTGAGGATAATAAGGTGATGAGAGAGAATTCTTAATGCCTAAGTTGTGATATAAATCCTTTATTTCTTGGCTACTAAATTATGGTCCATTGTTTTTAACTATGTTCATGGATATGCCAAAATGGGCTACAATGTTATCCAGGATAAATTTATAGGATTGTTTAGATGTAGTCTTCTTTAGGAGAATGGATTTAACCAATTTAGTAAAGTATTTAGTTACAGTGATGATGAAGCTATGTCCCACAAATGACTTAGGCATTATAGGTCTACTGATATCCAAAACCCATTATTGAAATGACCAAGTTATCTGAGTAGAGTACAACTCAGTTGATGGTACATGTTCCAGGTTACTATGTCATTGGCACATGTCACAATGCTTAACCTTATGTAGGCAATCACTTTCCATATAGAGCTAGTAATAGCCTAACCATCTAATCTTAGTAGCCATAGCTCTAGGTCCTATATGTCTTTAGAAACATCCTCTTGAACCTAATCTAGAACTATTCTGGCTTTGGTTTTACCTAACCACTTTAGCAATATGCCATCATAGGATCATCAACATAATGTATTATTGTCCACAATGATATACTACTTTGATCATTTATGTATAGTGTCCTTTTTAGCAATAGTTAGGCCTTGTCAAGGTCCACCATGCATAAGGTAAAATTTGATTTTTTCATACCACTCCTTGGCAAGAGTAGCATGAACTACGACCACAAAGGTATCCTTAATGCTCTACATCATAGGAATAGCCCAGTCCATAGTTAAGGTGGGTAACTTACTAAACACATCTAGCATCACACTAAGGGCTAATGTTGCAATTTCACTAGGTATGACATTCTCATTTTAGGGTATGTGTTGGATATCAACATCTTTAAATTGTTGTACCAATTGTTTCCTTAGGTCATAGTAAGGTTTTAAATGTTTGGCTTTACATGCATAGAACTCTACTACTTGGTTAACTACAAGTTTGGAATTGCCTTTGATCTTTAAGAACTTGATTCCTAGGTCACAAGCTATCATCATTCCTCTAAATAAACCCTCATATTCCACTATACTTTTGGTACATGAAAATTCAAAAGAATAGGTGAAGTTTTGAATTTCACAAGATGAAAATGTTATGATGGAAATGGCATTGGCCCCATGAGTAGTTGAAGCTTTGTCAAAGTGAATGACTACCTCATAATTCTTGTGCACTTGGCTAATGGTATTAATGTTCTCATTAGGGTACTCAAGATCTATGTCTACTTGGTCATCAACAAGTGATACCATAAGTTATATGACTATAGCTGGAAATTTCATTAAGGATTAAGAGATGTAATGAAGGTCAAACTCTACAAGTATGGCTTTTCATCAAGCTATATAGCTACGTTCATAGATGTTGGTCATTATGGCTATAAGCACATTATCTTTGCAAATGACATTGAATTGGCTTCTAAATAGGTAGTGTCTGGACTTCTTTAATGAGAAGACTAGTGTTAGACAATACTTCTCCACTTCAATGTATTGCATCTCATGGGAAACTAATGCATGGCTAAGATAGTACAGTACCATCTCTACTTTGTCATCACATTTTTTTATAGAGTAGAGAGGTAATAGATGTGTTGTAGATAGCAAGGTAGATGTAAAATGGTTTACCCTATTGTGGAGGATAGACATTTGATAGTTGTGCCAACTCATGCTTATGGTTTTGAAAGGCCTATTAGCATTAAGTTGTCCACTCATAGTGAATCCCTTCCTGAGGCAATTGTTTCATGAGTTGTAATTTATCCATAAGCCTAGTGATAAACCTATGAATAAAATATAATTTACCTTGTAATCCCCAAAGCTTCTTAAGATTGGTAGGCATTGCTAATTTGGATATAGCCTTAACCTTATTCAGGATCTAGACGTATCCCTACCTCAAAGAGTACAAAGCTATGCATCTTACCAATATTGACACCAAAAAAACACTTCTTAAGGTTGAGTCCAATCTTGTATTGGAGGCATCATTTAACCACAAGGTCTTGGTCATTAGCATTATCACTAGCAATTTTGGACTTAATGGTTATATCATTAACATAATGATTGAGAAAACCTAACATGTAATCACTAAAGATGTAGGCCATTTCTCATTGATAAGTTTCTCCTATGTTCTTAAGGCCAAAGTCCATCATAATATAGCAAATGGTATCCTAAGGGGTCATGAAGGTCATGCTAAGTTGGTGCTCTAGGTTGCTCCTAATTTGTTTATATCTCAAGAATCCATCCATAAAGGACAACAAGACATGTCCAATCGTGGTATCAGTAAGTTGATCAATACTAGGCAAATAGAAGTCATCCTTGATAGTTAGTTTATTTATGTTTGAAAAAATGATGAAAATATGAATACTCCCATTTTTCTTGGGGACTACCACTATGTTGGACACCTATTCTATGTAGTCGATAACTCAGATGAAACCTATTTGATAGAGTTTTAAGATCTTATCATGAACTGCTAAGGCCAAATCAAGTCTAATATTCTATACTTTTTGCTTAATTGATGTAATGCTAGGATCAAGTATGATGTTGTGCTAGACTAAATGTGGGTCTAGACCTGGCATATCTCCATATGATCATGTGAAGGCCTTAATGTTATCCTATAAGACTTTGTTAATGTCTTAACCCTATTAAGGTTCTATTGAGGAGCTTAGTTTAAGGGTTTTCTCCTCACCACTGTGTCTCGCGATAGGAACCTCAAATAAAGAGTCTTTAGTTATGTCACTAGCCTCAAGGTCAATGGTTTTAACTAGGTTTTCAAGCCATTCTAGAGGCTTCTTAATAGAGGCTATGTGGTCGACAAAACTCTCAAGCTCAAGATCTAGGCAATCAAGGTTGATATACCATTCTACATCACCATGGGATCCATGTAGGAGCAAAGGAAAATTGATCTACTACTAGATACCCATACTTTAATCCTACATGTCATCCAAAAGCATGTTAACTGGAACATAGGTAAAAGTAAATAAACAATGATAAAATGCTACAAAATTATGTAAATACATGCTATTCTAATGTAAAAAAGGTCATCCAAGGCTATAAATAGAGTAAAAATGAGTAAAAAGAGTGCAATAAGGGCCAAATAATGGTCAAAGAAAAGGAAGGATGAGAAATAAAGCTACACATGGTAAGTAAAGGTCATGGTTTTGCCAATTTTAGGCCTTACCAGACCATGATGCCAATTTAAGGCCATAGTAGGGCATGGTCAGATGGTGTTAAATGGTTTCTAGGGAAGGTTAAACTAAACCAACCAATACCAATCAAAGGCTAAAGAAGGCTATATAAGGCTATAGTGTAGAGAATAAAGTGCTAACATAGTGAGATATGTAGTAAGGAGGCTAAACAAGGTCAATAATGCACAAGAGGTCATGATATGATAAGACAAGGTTAAACAAGGCAAAGTAGCATACATATGGTGAATCTTGGTCAAAACATGATTAAAAAATGATTAAATTCTACTAGTTTTCAGCCTTAGCAGGTCATGGCTTGACGGTACAAGGATCATGGACTAGTTTTGGCATCAATTAGGTTTTTTTTTAAGCCATTTGAACTGAAAAAGCTTAGGTTTTAAATCTTCCATGCTAGATCCTTCCTTGTTTCCACACTGGCCAACATGGAAGGGGTGGTCCCAACATTGAGAAAAATCCAAAGGATTTTCAAGACTTATTTTGGCTAGTTTTTGAATCTTTGTTATTTCTATGTTAGCATAGTTGACTAGGGAAGGTCATAGGCTACTTTGACACCTATTTCAACCTTAGTTGTCCTCCTTTTAATCTTAAAAGTATCTTCTACATTGGTTCCATGCTAGACAACATGTTGCCAACATGGAGACCAAGGAAAACATGTTCCATGATATCCAAGGATCAAAATTGAAGTTCTAAGGCCTTCCCAAGGTAGCGTAGGGCTAGATTTATCAAAATTGATCATTCTAAAGGTCAAGAAAGGCCAAAAGCTAGGCCTTTAAATCATACCTCATATCTCCATGCTAGTAAACATGGATGGGGGATCTCAACATAGAGGATTTAAATCTAGACTACAATAGCATCAAATAGGATTTCATGGACAACCTAAACTAAGATCTCATAGTTGGACATCTCTTGACTACATTTTTAGGCCATTTGAAAGAGGTTTTGAGTATTAAAGCAAGTTTGGAGTAGTATCCATACTAGACCCATGCTAGCCAACATGGAGCAAAGGTAGGACCCTTTCTTATTCATCTTAGAATGGTATGGAGGGCAAATGAACAAGGTTTCTAGGCCCTTAGGAATAGGAACTATGATTTCCCAAGTTTTTTGTTAATTTTAGTCATTTTTAGAGGCTTTTTGAGACCAGGTAAGGTTACACCTCCCTTGATCCACACTTGGAGGATTGCTCTAATGTGGAGAATTGTAGTGGATGAGTTTTAAGTAGTAAAATGATGTAAAAATTGTGTAATCTTAAAGCTATGGAGACCTAGGCTTTGTCATTGTAGGTTCTCTGGTCTCTTGGAGCATCAATAGGCTACTAAAAAGGGAAACTCCACATTGTTGAGTGTGGAAAATGGTGTGCCTAGTGTGGATGGACCATAAATCTTAAATCTAGGCTAGTTGTAACCACAATCAACCATGCATGTTAGCCCTTGGGGTTGCCAATGTCAAGAGTTAAGGTTTAGAGTCAAAATCTAGAAGTTTATAGGGTTTTTGAGTGGCTTTTTAAGTTACTCCCCTTGGATCCATGTTGACCTATGTGGGTTCAACATGAAGGACCTTAGCAGATGCATTTTTTGCATTTTTCGATAGGTTTTCATCATGCATGTGTGTCTTGAGGGTTACTGGTTGATGGCTAAGAGTCAAGAACAAAATTTGCTAATTCTAAAGGTTGGTAGGTAGTTTTTGGGCTCAAGCCCCTTGTTCCATAATGGCCAATGTGGAAGAATAGAGGGAAGTAGTTTTTGGATTTTTTTGATCAATTTTGGCTATGCATGTCTACTTTTGGGTTACTAGTGCTGATGGTTAGAGCTTATGGTTAAACATGATAATTTTAATAATCTCTTAAGGCTTTTTTAGGCTCGCCTCTTTAGGTGTACATTGGCTAGCATGGAACTAGTATAGAAAATCTTAGGAGGTTGATTAATGGCTATTTTGATTTGAATTTTCAAATTCTAGTAGCTTTTGAGTGTGTGGAAAAGGTTATAGGAAAAGTATAGGTTAGGTTTACATTATTTTGATGCATCTATGTCTTTCCATGGACCTTCCTAGCTACATCCACATTGGCGCCATGATGGCCATCATGGAAGAGAGAGAAGCTCAGCATGGAGGCTAGGAAACTCATGAAAATTAATCATTTTTGACAAGTTTTAGCTGTTGAATCCTCTAGGAAGATTAAGATTTTGATAGAAGTCAATTTAGAGGTAAGTCTTAAGAGTGTTGGCTATTACCCCCTCCATCCACACTGGTTCCATGTTGGCCATCATGGATAGGACCTCCCCTTATTGTGGAAGAAATTGAAGTCAATGTTTTTGACACTTTCGACAAGTTTTATAGGGTTGCAAAGCTACAAGGACTATAGAGAGTCAAGGTTCATGCTTTAGCACTGAAATTGATCATTTTGAAGGATCTTAGATGTCCAAGTAGTCATTCTCCATTTCTCCATGCTGGGCAAGGTATCCACAATGTAGAAGGGAGAGGGTGATAACTTTAAGGCCATTTGTAATTAGTTTTTTGGTGTCTGAAGGCTTTGAGAGACTTTAGTATGGTCTAGAGGTCACTAAGGTAGGTCATTAGGCTATTTTTGGCTATAGGAAAGGTTATATTACATCGCTAGGGTATTAATGGTGACTCCATGTTGGTCAAAATGGAGAGGAAATTCACTAATGAGGAGAATATTCAAGCATGAAAATCAACTTAAAATTCCACTACTATTGACTATTGACGGTCATGGGGGAGCATATGAATTATCAAGGTCATATTTATGGTTACTTAGGGCTTGGAGAAGTGTTTTATGTCATACCCTCTTATCCTCCACGTTGGCTCCACACTGGGCAACATGGAGAGGCGAGGGGGGGGGGGGGCATTCAACATGTGGATCATGTAAGTCCAAAGGTTTCATTTTCAACTAGGTTTGATAAGATCCCATGACTACGAGAAGTGATTGGAGGGGCTCTAGGTCATGTGGGCCCACACTAGTAGTCAAACATTGGTGTGATGGGCAATGGGGATAAGAATGGATGTTACTCCCCTACGCTTCAAATTGGCTAGTGTGGAAGCCCAAAGTGGAGAGGTTTTCCAAGATCTAACCTCCTTTTGGGCTCTAAAGATGGGTTGGATAGGTCATAGTCACCAAACAAAATAAGAGGGGTCACTTTGGGGGCACTCTAAGGTGAAGAAGATGAGTATCCATGTTGGCGCCACATTTCCTAGCATGGATACAAGAGGGAATAAGGTTATAGCATGGTTTTAGGTGTCTTAAGGGGTCAGAACCATAGCATTGATGGAGTTTTTAGTATAAAAACATCATACATGAGACTGTATGATGGGGCCCATGGTTCAAAACTCAAAAAATTAATAAAATTAAATATAAGTGTTGTTTCTCCTTCTACTCTGAACTTAGAGAGTACTTTTCTCCCGTTACACTTTAGTACACTTTGAGTTCCAATGCACAGAATTAGCAAAGGGGATGAGAGTGGAAGAATTTAGGTTTAGGTTTTTTTTGTTGATAATTTGTGTAAAACACCAATCATAGTTTCCATTCCATACCTAGCAAAATAGAGTAGAGCTCGAGGAGAGTTCTTTGCTTTAGACAACATCTTCCTTCAATGCTAAGCATTAGAACTGCCTCCTAGCTACCGTAGAAGCCTCAACTCTTTTGTTTCCAAGGTTCTCTAGCATTGGTGCTACTAGGATAAAGACACATGAGGATCAAACAAAAACCCAAGTCTTATTTCAATTGAAGCTAGCTAGGCCTATTTCGATTTAGTATTTTTCCTCACCCACTCCCAAGTAGGCCATATCTAGCCAATTTTTCTCAATTTTCAAGCCATTTTTGTATTTTTCTAGCTAGGATAGGGTTGTTTTTTTCAAATCTATCCAAACAAGGTAAATGAAGTTGAGTTTTGACAAAATCCTACATTATATTTTGGTTATTTCTATGTAGATCTAGGGTTATTTGATTATTCAAGATTTCATAGATTTGATTTGTAAAAGAGACATGCTTTGTTGTGTTATTTTTCTAAAAATTTGGGAGTGGAGATATTTTTGTCAGATCTAGGCCAATACTTTTTCTAAAATCAAATTCTAAAAAAATAATACCCCTTATTTTGATTCTTTTATTTGGGTTTAAGATTGTTTGGCTTTTATGTCTACAATTCATGGCTAAATGAAATTAGGTTTTGTGAAATTGGTATTTTTAAATGCTTTTTTGATGAGAAAAGCAAGCAAACTTGTGGATTTTTTATTAAGAAAATAGTATAATTTTGGTAAAATATAATCTTATCAATTTTTATGTTTACATTTAAGCTTTATAGTTCTTGTGGCATCATCTGGTTTGGATTCATAAAGACAAAGTTGTGGATATTTTAATTAGGTTGTGTAATTAGAGTTTATGTGATTTTTCATATTTTCATCCATTTTTACAAATTTATTCTAAACACATGGAATAGTTCTTGAAATTTTTTTAAGCATAGATATGTAGGACTCAATTTAAGATTTTAAACAATGATGGAATCACTCTGTTTGGAGGTTAAATAGATTTTTGGGAACTTTTTTACTAGCCTTGTGAAAAATGGAGTTTATGTTGATAGCTACAGTTGTCTAAATTTGGCTATAGATCATGTAAAATTGGTTATGTATTTTTTGGTTGTAATAGCTATGGCTACAAAGCTTTTGATTTCAATATTTCTTTAGTGGTTGAATCACTAAAATCAAATCTTTGAGGAATTTTTTATGAATTTTTAACTATGGTTGTGTCAATTAGGCTTAATTCTTGTTGTAACACTTTACCCCTTGGAGATGGATGTTATTAACATACTTAAAGATTTCCATTGTGAACTTCCATGCTCCTGGGAATGCCTCAACATGTAAACTATGTTCTAAATTTCTTTTCATGAGAAATAAAGATTTTTATGATTTTTAATAGGTATTTTCCTATGGTCATTTTTTCTAGGCTTTAATTCTTTTTCTAAATTCATGTATGGTTTAGACTAAGGCATAATGTTTGCTATAATATTTTGGCTAAGATGTTTTTGCTATAATGGTTTAATGGCTATGGAGGTTGTAAACTAGTTGTTATTGAATTTCTAAATGAATTTTGTCAAATACTTTAGAGTTTTTACAAGGGCTAATTTCACCCTTAACTAAGGTGTTTTATAAAATTCATAAGGAAGCTATAGAAGTTGAAACATGATTCTAATGATGCTTATATTTTCCCCTTGTAGGATCTTGTTGAAGCTTATTGCCATCATGATATAGACCAACCCAAGGCCAACACCCTTCTTCTTTATATAGACCTAGAGAAGGGGTCACTATGGTTCTATCTAATGATAAGGGAGTTGTTTTCCTACCTTTTGTAGAACTTTAGTATGATGATGTAATAATTCTTATCTACAAAGGTGATAGAGATCATAGTGGAGATCCTACTGCTTGGATGTGCATGTTTGGTTGCTTGGTTTATAACCGATGATCTAGAGACTTAAGAAGTAGGATAGTCAATAGAGACGAAGGATATCATAGGTGCTCATTATCTTTCAAAGAATTCGAAGATGCCAAAGTATTCTCAATACAACATTAATAATACTCTAATGGTGGCATAAAGAGCCCACTCATTATTCTAGAATCCTCTAGGCACTTTGTATCGATTACTAGGGTAAGCATGACTATTATAGATTTTAATGTTTTTTCTTTATTTAATTTGATCATCTTTCCTAACTTGTTGGATATAAACACATCTTGAAAGTATAGGATTAATGATCTAGGCTTGATCAAGAATGATCAAATCTTAATGGTAGCCCACACCATGTTAAATGAATTCACCAAAGGCCCCAAGATCAGACATATCATTTTCAAACATGTAAGGGATGACTTTGATGAATATCCTACTAGATTTGACCTTGTTTACAAGAAATGAATGGCTTCCAAAATAGTGCATAGCTGGTGGGTGGCCCCTAAGGTCATTAGACATATAAACATCACTACTAGGAACCCCACATAAGCTTCACTGAGCAAGATGAAGAAAGCTAAGAAAAAGAATGGTTTTCTATGTTATAACTAAGGTTTTATGACTATTTTGGTCCTAAATATTCTATGTTCTAAACATAGTTGTACTAAAGAAAAGAATTTATCTTTAGCTTATAGGACCTTCCACTTCTACAGATGTCATTGTACCCCTCACTAGATATTTTGTGAATGCTCTCATCCTAAATTTTGATGATGTGGGGCCAAAAGAGGATTGGTTAAAGAGAAATACAACTAAAAACATCTAGATAAACATCATGCATGCATCTTTTCTTGAGGTCTTCATGATGCCTAGTCCAATTGTCCCTTTTGCAAAGATGATAAACATCATTGACTCCTTTGATGTAAGCATCAATCTGTTTTGCACCACATTGTGAGGTGTACTGATTGTGATTGCCATTAGTGAGGCCATATTTTATGATTTTTTTGATGTTCCTGCTAATGGGATAATACTTGGCACCAAACCAATGAAGGAGGCCAGTCATTATGCATAGCTTGAGGAGTGATTTGTCATTGGCAAGGATTACTCTAGACTTTCTTTTGATAGCTTCATGAATCTTGATAGAGGGAAGTCGTATCCCTTGTTTAGATCTCAAGCCTTTCCTAAACTATTCTTGAAAAATAAGGTAATTGGTATTACACAATAATGAACCTTAAAGAAGGTCTTGATGGAGGGGTTTCATTTTAACTGGGTTGCTTCCTTAGCTATAGGCCTCAAGGAGGAAATCCTCAAACTCCACAAGGAACCCTCCATGATGGTCCACATGCACTATGCATTTTTTGTAGGTTATTTAAAGAGGTTCATAGAATTATTGGTGGTTTCAAGAATGAATCATGGGTATGCCAAGACCCAAAACAACTTTCCAAGTCTTGGATAAAACATCTTTATCCAACTCTTCTGGCTTAGAACCCACTAGAGGACATGGGAGATTCATTGTCAATGACCAAAAAGAACCTTGATGATGGTGTGAATCTCTTGACAACATGGGGAAGGCATCTCTTAAGTTCTTAACAAACATAAAGAGAGCCCAAAGGTTGTGTGCTGAGGCTAATGGAGTAGCCAAGGCCAGTTTGAAATAGCTAGCAGAGGAAGCATCATCAACATTAGAGCCATCCTCTTAGCTAAAGATCATCTTTAAGATCCCTCAGTTAGATTAAGTAGTCACAA
>MNCI01007064.1:118987-133929 GCA_015680685.1 Gnetum montanum | reverse complement strand
ACTTAGGGATCCTCCGATTCACATCCCAGATGATGATGATGATGAGGATGAAAATGAGGATCTAGGTATGCCTATGCTTTAGTCATTATTAGCTATGGTTTTATATTTAATTTCTTAGTTCTTACTCACCTAATGATTATTATGCTTATTGTAGTTCCTGAGTCATAAGTAGAGGCCTCTACATCCATCTTTCACATGAAACCATGGCTAGAGATCTTAAATAATATAGAATTCATGCACAATATGGCAAAGGACATCATTAGTTTCTTGCAATAGATTACACCTGAGATCGCTAAGAACTATGTTTTGCTATTCCTTAGTTATTTTGCTACAGATTATATTTTATGCTATGGTTACCTTAGGCTATATATCATGTTCATGGTTATATTTTTTTTGTTTTTAGTACCATTAGTTATGTGGAACCAAATCCAAAATATGTAGTTTTATTTCTTACCTAAGCCTTCTTTTGAAACCCCACATGTCCCCATGAAGCTATATGAAACTACCATCGATGTAGTAGTTTCTTGTGCAAAAGCTTCATAGGAGATTCAAAGGTCCAATGAATCCCTGTGGAAATAGGTTGCATCCTTGAATGAGGAAAATGAAAGATAACCTAAGAGGATCCAAGATCATGAGGAATGTAAGGCTTTTGTGAAATCCCAAGTGGCTAACTGAGGGGCCTTATGGACCAAGGAAATTACGTGAGACAACTACTAGCACACCATCCATGACAAGGTTTCCATCTTTCAGGAGTTGCATAAGCAACAAATGTAGTTAGACTTGATCTTCCGAAAGACCTATGATTGGAAGGATTATAATGGTTGGATCCTAGAATGGGGTAAGATACAAAAGGATCACAAGTAGAAGTATAAGTCTAATTAGGAGGCATTCTTGAAGTGGTTGATGAGGGAAATGACTAAATAATAGAAGAGGAATCTATTTTCCTAGGGAATTCAAGGTGAGATTGCTTTCAACCTCTTTGAGAGCACTTCATAGTAGTTTAGTCTCCTTCTCCTTAGATCACTATAGCTATGTATGCGGTCTCTATTGCTATGGTCTCATGGAAGCCACCACCATGGATGGGCATGGATAGGACCAGTATCTTCATAGGCATCAATTTTTGGAATGTTGCCTATGCCAACATGATGGAAGACTAGATTCTCCAACATTTGGATATTGGTCTTCATCATTTTTCCTTAGAGTTTCTAGAGCTATATTTCCCATAGGTTTGATGGCATTAATGTTTTAAGTATTAGTTTTGCATTTGTTTATGTCATGGTTTTGGTTATGCTGATTACTGATTGGTTGTATGTTGCTACATCACAGGAATCATATGATGTTAGAGATCCTAGCGGTGTAGGTGATGATAATGATGATGATGCACCACCTCCTTCCCCATTGGATTCCCCCTTGGCATCACTGGATGCATTATGTGATAGCTTTTATTTATGATTTTGGCTTAGTTTATTTCATGTTGGACGTTGTATGGCCCATATTGGCCAATGCTTGAGTTGTAGAGATTTTGACACTTATGGTTTATTGTTTTAATATTTATGCCACATAGTGTGGCCATGGCTATATATATTATTTTAAAATGTTTTAAATTTGAAGTTTAAATTTTAGTTTTGGCTATATATGTTTTTTATGGCTTTACCTCTTTAAGGTTTTAAGGTTATAAATGTTGTAAGCAAGGTTATGCTGCTAATAGCTACGTTGGCTATGTTGAAAATGGTTAGACTATAAGATTATGAATGGCCATAGAATAAGGGTTACTCAGACATTTTAAGGCATGGTGGGCCATAGGTTTATTGCTATTTTAATTTCTTAGTAGATTTTGGCACTAGTTTAAAGTCTTTACGAACTATGATGCTAGTTTAAGACATTAATGGACCATAGGTTTGCCATTTTCAGGCCATAGCAAGCCCTGTGTTTTGCAAATTTTAGGCCATGATGAGCCCATGTGAAAAGGAAACATACATTTTTGGTAATTTTATATAATAAAATATTTGTGGTTTTTATAGTTTTGAAGGTTTAATAAGGCTTTTGATGTTTACAACATGTGAAAAAGTAAAGAAAATTAAAGTCATGAAAGTAAAAAATTAGGCTACATGCACAAAAGAGTAAAATAAATAGCAAAAAAAGGCATAATAACTTAACAAAGAACATTTAGGCTACATGACTATTGCTACATATCATTACATTGTTATAAGGACATGGGATGGAAGGGTCAAGGTATACTACACGTGTGTAGACTCTTCCTAATCTTGGAAAGATTATGAAATGTATAAGGTCTACTCTACATAAGTTTGTATTCACCATCCCCTTCACTGATAATGTTAAAATTGAGTTCATTCCATAATGCATCCCACTACCCATCATTGTCATCATTGGATTTCTCCAATCTCTTGATTCATTAGATTTCGTGGCTGGGATCTTCTTCTTGAAACTTCACTTCAAACCCTTACTCTATGTCCACATTGTTAACCACTAGGGACATTGCAGTATCACCATGAATGATGATATTTCCTCCCTCATAAGAAAGGTGAATCTCTTGGTGGATGGATGAGGACATGACTAATAACCGAGCCAACCAAGGTCTTCCTAGGATAAGATTAAAACAGGGTGTCTCCTCCATCACTAAGAAATCCACAATCATGGGGAATTTCTCCCTTGCCACATAATTTAAGGAGATAGATCCATTGATTGCAACCCTTGGTCCATTGAAGGACTTGAGAGCAGCTATTGATGTATGTTGTATTTAATTTTTCAAGACTAATCACTCAATAATGGTGCATGGAATGATGTTTGTTGTAGCCCCATCATCTACGTGCACCTAATGCACCTTAAACTACCTCACTTATATTATGATAAAAAAAGGAGCCTTAGTCACTTCACCATTTTGAAATTTGATCTTGACATCACTATCACTAAACACTAGAGATGTTGACATTTCTTCCCTCAATGAAGAAGGAACCATAATAGCATGGATGGATTCCCCATTAGTGATGATGTCCTCACTAACAGAAATAGAAGTCAACATCTTGACTAGCGCCTCACAATGTGTAGCAAAAGTCATGATCAAGTCATATAGGCTCAAGGTTATGTTCTTTTTCTTGAGGGACTACATGACTTGTTCCATTATACTAAGGAATTTTTTGTCATTGGCTATGGGGTTGTTTCCATGCTTGTTCTTTGCTTCCTCCATGCATCCTAAAATGTTAGCCTTAGGTTGTCATTGGCTGTGAACTTTAGCCTTAGGTTGTTGTTGTTGGGACCTCTCTTTTTTCTAGTTTTGGATTTGAGGATCCTCCCATGATTTACTAGTTGAGGTAGGTTAGAAAAATGAGTTCATGGGCATAAATAATATGGGAGTGGGCTTTGATGGGCCCACTTCCTTCCATGCCTTAGTCTACTTGCCACCCTTGCTGTTAGACTTTTTTTTATGCTTCTTCTCTTGTTTGGTTGAGGCTTTTTGGTTATTGTCAATAGTGTTAGAGGAAGAAGCTATGACATTAGCTACCATAAGAGCCATTGTTCAGTTGTTGGGGCTAGCTAGGCTATAGTGGGTTGAGGCATCTTGATGACAAAAGGTTTCCTCAAAGGCACTCATGATGGGACTCTCACGACAAAGGAGGATCTTGTGCTAGTAGCAACTAAAGAAGCCCTTTCATTGTGAAGGGGTATCTAAATCACAAATTGTTCCCTTGTAAGTATCTGATAGTCATCTATGTTAAATACCAATATAATGTGTGTAGTGTTGTTGGTGCTTAATGGATCCTTATACACTTGAATCTATTGGTTCTATGATTATACAAGATTGGATGCATCTAAAAATAGCTCTCGTATATATCATATTTGGTAGGTGATCCTTTACTACAAGGTAGAAGTCTGTGTCATGGCTAGGAAATTTTTGATAGTGGCAAAAGTGATCTAACTTAAATTATTTTGGAAATGGTGGCTCATCTTTTGTTGCTTGAGTGGGATCCTTGGCTATCTCACATAGCCTATCATGCTTCTTTTAGGAAGGTTCGGTCATCTGCTTGTATTCAATGCACTCACTCTTAAAGAGTTGTTCTAGTAGCTTAGATGGCTTTAATGGTATCATAGTACATTTACACCTATCCTTCCTCTAAATTTTTGAGTTGGTTATTATCGATGTGTTGGCCCTAGAGGTTGATGGCTAGTTATGTCGATTATCAATAGGGATCTTGGGTGGGTTGGTATTTGGTCCCTAGTTAGTGGTTTTGTCCTCTTTGATTACTATTTATATAGCTACATTATTTTGTTTACTCCTCTCCTTGTTCCTTCATGTGTGTTGATTTTTGTATGCCATGTAGTCCAGGTCATGACTAGCCTCCATGGCATCTTGTATATTCTTGGTCTTGGAGAATGCTTGACTAAGTATCCATGGGTCAAGAGATGATAGCTTGGATTTAATGAAATCATTTATTTCCCCCTTGAATATAGCCAAAAGGTGAGTTTTAGCTATAGGCTCTAATATCTACTTTAGCAAACTATTCCATCATTGGATGAACTTATTCATTGGCTCAAGGGATCCTTGCATGACCTTTATTAGCTACTTAAGTGTAGTATTGGGCTTTAACTTGTACTTGAAGTGATTAATGAATTGGACTATGAGGTCTTCATGGGAGGATATGGATACTCTATGTAGAGCATGGTACCAATCAAGCACTTTCCCAATGAAGGAAATATGGAAGATTATCATTATAGTATGTGACCATGATTGCAATAGCAAGTAGATAGATCAAAAGGTTATAAGATGAGTGTTGGAATCATCTTCTTCATTTATAGTTGCTAAATTGAGGGATATGAACACCATGAGGAAGTGTCAAGGGTGAGACATCAAGACTTTCTTGGTAAAAATCCATGATCTTGACACTTTGGGAAGTAGAGGCCTTGAGCCTCTTTAACTTTTTCATTAGGTCTTGGATCATCAGGAAGGCCTGATATAGGTTGTTTGGTGCCCTTGTTGACTATGTGATTTGTACAAATGGAAATTGTTTATTGTGAGGATTGTGGCCTCACCATCGGTTGTAAGATAAAGGTGAGAGGTTGCATCATTGATGTAGTTTGTGGGACAAACAAGGAAAAAGATGTTTATGTTGGTATTTAGGACATAAAAAAACAAAGAGGGTGTGTGATCCCTAGGTTTATTAAGGTCCCTTGGTGGGCCCCATCTAACTAGTCAATGGGCTAGTAGTAACTACCACTGACATTGATAATATTAACCTAGGCTAAGTAGCAAGCAACATGGAGAGATAAAAAGTGGTTGGATATGACATTGACTATGTTTGGTGAATGGTGATGGTTGGCATGGACCCAAACATGATTGGGTATAGTGGGGAAAAATGCATAGGGACATGTTTAGAGGAAGAGGTGAAGGGGATAGAGGTGGGCATTATGGCCTTTAGGGGTACTGTTGGCGACCGTTTGGGACGTGACCGCCAACGAGTATCCTCGAATAGGATTTAGGTGCTTGCTGGTCTCTGGCAACACCAAGGCCTAGATACCTCCAAATAAATTCAATATTTAATGTGAGTATGTGTGTGTGCTGTTGCAGTATGCCGTTATGAAATATGAAACGATTGTGTTGTGTGTAAACTACAAATGACTTATCTTAAAGAGATTTAGCCAACTTTGCCAAGTATTGTGAGTTGTTGAGAGTTCCTATTTTGTTCAATTGCCTAGTCTACGTGGTCCTTATAATACCTACTTGTAAAAAATAAAATTTTGCAAAAACATTTGAGCACAAATCTATGAATCTACTTCTAATTTTCCCCAGAGAAAGAGATAGTTCCACAAGAAAACTAGAAATAGAGCAAGATTCGATGGAAATAGACAGAAAAGAAAGCAGATTTGTGTAGACCTCAAATATTTAAACAAGGTAAAATGACACGAGTAAACACTTCACAATAAAGCTACCCCAAATTCAATATCTATGAATTATTCAAACTTCCAAGGCTCAAATAAGCAATTTCTTCAAGACAATCCTACTATGCTACCAAAAAATTGCTGCATAAACTACCACGTATGAGACTCCATTTTGGCTAGATAATGGATGTCAAAAATTTCATTCAACAGAACCTTCAAAATACTTGTCAATTTCTAATTGAAATACCATGGAGATTGACTTTAAAGATAAAAAGAAGCTATTCTGGTCCCATCAAAACACCAAATATTTTCTGAATCCTCTCGACTATTGAATTGTTCAACGACATGACTACAAGAAGAGGCTCTCTTACAACGATCTCAATAGTAGTTCTTATATGTTACACAATAACCAAATTCACTACTAAAATGCTCGTAAGGCTTTCGAACACAAGCGCTTCTATGGCAAAAGTTTAATAGAAATTTTCTATTNGGGTGGTTATAACCACCATAGAGAAAAAAAAAGCTATAGGTGACAAGTGTCCTATTCAGTTGCCAAGTGTCTTCATTTAGTTGCCAAGTGGTCTCATTTAATTGCCAAGTGGTCACCATGGAGATAAAAAGGTTACAGTTGACAAGTATCCCTTGCAATTGACAAGTGGCCCTTTTAGTTGACAAGTGGCCATTGTGGAGATAAAGAGTTTGTAGTTGACAAGTGGCCTTGGTGGTGGTTACAAACATCATGGGATTAAGGCTAGGAGGTTATAATTTCCATAAAAAGTTACCACTATAGAAATAAAAGTTATGGTGCCCAAATGTCCTATTGGATAACTATCCAATATAACTCCTTAGCATATACAAATTTTTAAATCAACATTAATACTTACTTTGTACACAACCAAAGGGTATCAAACTTACATCAGCAATTAAATAATTTATATCAAAACCCAAGGTTAATTAAAATAAATGTTGTATTCTGCAACTAGAGCCTCGATGTAGCTGTGAATGTGTGGTTATGGAAGTTACTGTTGATGTTAACGTGCAGCATTCTCAGCATTCTGGGGATCCTCCAGGCACAATTTAAGTTTAGTAGTGAATGCCCTCCTTTTTGATGTACTCGGTAGTAAGGTGTTCATACCAGAAAGCTATGCTTCACCACCTGCAACCCTCCACCATTTGTCGTCAATATTGCCAAAACCCTCCACCATTGCTGCTCATGTTTGATCCATGCTCCAGAAATACCGTGGCAATCTCACAGTCTAGCTGGATTAGGGCACGATATCATTGTCCATTTTTGGGTTGAATTTTCCTTTACGCTAGGGTTCGTCAATAATGGAGGTTTTGCAAGATGATTTGATTCAAAATTATGTGATGCTGTTAATAATCACACGTGGCACCGAGATGGAGACAATGATGGCCATGGCGAAGGTGGACATGATAGAGGTGCTCAAATGCTAAGAAATTTCTCGTTCTCCGATGGATGCAGAGACCATGAAACAGGCAATGGAGGTGCAGAAGTACACTTTCAACCTTAGCATTGTCCAGGGATATATCTAGCATCATCATCATCGAAGAATCTGGCATCGAATGCACATCCAGCAGCAGATTACACTGAATATCTGCTTGCACAAATTTCGACCTCTCAGGCATCACTACAGCAGAAAATTCAGGATTGTTCTTGGTAGTGGTGGCAGTGGAATCATCCTAGTTAGGATTATCAAACCCAAAGAGGAAATCAGGAACCTCTGAAACAATAGATGATCCCTATAACATGCCTCTCATTAGAACCTAATTCTGAGCCTAAGCTTGATTCTGAGATTGAACCTGAACTTGTGCCTGTGCCTACATCTGCATTTGTAGTGATTGCTGAATCCTGAGTAAAAATGGTGAATTCGGCACCAAAACTTCTGGCCCTAGTAATCAAAAAATCTACCCTTCAAAATGAAAGAATCAAACAATCTATTTCTTTCGTACCCTTCAAAATTATTGAACTCTATTTCTTTCGTACCCTTCAAAATGAAAGAATCAAACAATCTACCAGACGTTGCTGCTAGCCCAAGACTGTTCTTATGAACCTTGTGAGCTACCAACCTATTCTGATTTTTAATTATCTATTTATACATGCTCAGCATTTCTTAAAATTCTACATAATCTTAGGAGCCAAGGTAGTAAAACACGTAGCTTTAGTCTTTTAGCTTTATGGGGCTCGGCCATTAGACTCATCAACCGGGGATCGGTCGGGCCACTTTCTGCATTCATTGATGACGGGAAATCACTGCATGCTTATCCATTTCAAAGCAATCAATTTTATTGGTTCTCACACCGTACATACATTCTATGGCAATATGATGTCCTTTCCATCCCTAGGAAACTACCAAAAGTGATTTTGCCAGTTTATTTTTGGGGGAAATGCGTGGCTCAAGAAATGAGGGAAGAAGGCATTCCTCTTGAGAATTGTAAAATTTTTTGAGATCCCCAGAACCATCACGTCCAAAATGTTATGTTTCGATTTTTTGGAATCCTCCAATAATGAGGGTTGTTTAAAACCCTTAGCATCAATTTGCTCCATTTCAAACACTTGATTATAGTATGTTCTGGCAGTTAATTTTCTCTCCATCTTTTCATTCTGACTTG
The DNA here is from genome assembly GCA_015680685.1 of Gnetum montanum. NCBI lineage: Eukaryota > Viridiplantae > Streptophyta > Gnetopsida > Gnetales > Gnetaceae > Gnetum > Gnetum montanum. The sequence goes on along the minus strand of MNCI01007064.1, from coordinate 125,406 downwards.
AAAAAGTGGGTTTAACGTCAATGGATGACTAAAATAGAGGATCATAAGTCTAAGAAGACAGGTAACCAAGTGTTTTCACGACATCCCTCATAAGAGGCCATGTGGTGGCTTGTTCCTGCAGGCCATTTTAGATCACGATATATAACAAGTAGGCTTGTCTTATTGTGTAGATGTTCAAGTCCTAGTGCTACTCCAGCTGCAATTCTCAATCTTGTGTTCTAATCTATTCCATGAAATGGCCAAATGTGCCAGCAGTTACCTTGTTGGAAGAGTCCCTCCATAAGGTTCTTAGACTCAGACTCCACCCTGAATTCTTCTTCTTCTTCTAGTTGTCTATCAAAAGTAACCTTCTAGTTATCTTCATCAACCTTAATGAGGATGGTGAAGATGTTAGCATATATGTCATTAATGAATATTTGTCATAGGAGGAGGGAATATAATCCTTCCCATTGTGATGGATGAACTCAAATTCCCTCTTGGCTTCTACTTCCACTCATGGAATCAACATGCCAACCTAGATCTTGGTGTAAATGAAATTATAGTGCACTTCATTTATTCCCAAGAACCCAATAATTTGACCCATAAGTCTCATGGATTATCTACACTCAATCATGGTAGGTTCTTTGGGGTCATAGACCCTCATGTACTATTGATTAGATCCATTGTTAGTATAGTTATAAGGCAATTTGGTCGATTGTGGGAGAGCCATGGATATTATGCTAAAAATGGCTTGAGACAAGATATAAAAGGGAAAAATAGAAGTAAATTTCAGTAAATGGAATTCAAAAATGGTCAAAAGATGCAAAAATGAATGAAAATGGAATACTTACTATAAATAGTAAATGAGCAGTATACACCTTTACCAACAATAGAAAGGTGAAATGGTTGTAACAAACTTTACCCATGTTGGCTTTACAGCTAGTTCTACATTGGGTGTATTAAAGGGGAAAGAAGGGGGTTAGATGAGGAAATATCATACCTTTCCATTGCAACATTGGTGAAGGGGAAAAATGTTTGATAACTAAAATGGAAACCTTGTGTGGATCATTGAACTTAGAAGGAGAGGATGAATAAGTTTCTCAAACTAAAACATAAACAAAAAAAGTACAGAAAAATATTTATGTTATTCCCCAACTTGGATACTCCACACTTAAAGGGTAGACCACAAGCATACCTCTAGACTTTGTTGCGCTCAAAATATGGTTGAAGGGTACACATCCTATATAATCTTCAAGCCTCACTCTTGAGTGTTGTACCATAGCAGCAATTACTCAACCCTTGCAAGGTTCCCATTAGTCTTGGAAATTTGATTTCAAGGCTTTCAAAACCATTACAATCTTGTGATATGCACCAAAGTATTGTACTATAGCACCAAGGACTCAATCCCATAGAATTCCAACAAGTTGAAGAAACTCAACCCTGTAGGACAACAAGAACAAGAATTACAAGGAATAATTGCAACTCAACTTGCTAATTCTTGCATAATTAGGTTTAGCACACTTTAGAAACCTAAAATAATTAGAAAATGTGGAATAACATAGAATTAAATGATTACAAATGATTGTACATTAAATACAACAATGCTTGTAGTTTTTCCAATGCACATCAAGTCTTCTTATATCTGTCGTGTTGCTAAATCCTTTTTGAAACTCATGTAATGGGTAGCTAACAATTACTAATGGTTCTGGGAGATGTCTTTCTTGTATCTAAGACTTCTTTCTGAATTTTTCTTCAAATATAGGAGAACATCTTTCTTTCTTAAAATATTTCTTTTTGAAGTCTCCATCCTAGAAGACATCTTTAGTCAATGGAAGATGTTTTTGTACATTTGTTCTATGTTCTTTAAAGACATCTTTGCCTCATGAAACACATCTTGTTATTTCTAAAGATGTCATTCTAAATTTTTTTTGAGTTCTTCCCAAATCTACTAAGACATATACTACTTCCTAGAGATGCCTTTCATCATCTTTCTTTGCATGATGAATCCTTCATGTATTATCCATAGCCTTGCCCAATCTATGTTCTTATCCTCCAAGCATAACAATCACACAAACAAGCAAACAAACTTGTTTTCCATTTTTCTTAATGTTTTGACATACCAAAACCATAAAGTCCACAATCTCCCCGTTTTTGGTAATGCCCAAAACTTAAGAAAATGAGTTAGCTATGCACAATACTTCTTTCTCATTTTTGGACATAACCAAAAAGGTCAATCCTTTAGATATATATAAATATATATACACAATTAGTATAAAATATATTCTAAGAAAAGCATGAAGACATATAAAGTCTTATGAAAGCTAGTGATTATAATAAGAATGGAGGATCAATAGGATGTGAGGCAAGTAAAAAAGGTAGAATAAAAATCAATAGACCACATAGAGATAACCAAAAAACATATCATCTATCCATAATCTTCCAAAAAAAATTTACATCAAACTGGTGATAAGCATCTTGGAGTACAACTATCCACAAATTAAGAACATATGTTTAAAGTCCCAAAATCACATATGTGATAGCCACAAAATGTTTCATCCTTTTTCATCACCAAAATAAAAAAACAAATAACCTACCAAGGTCTTAATCATTAACCTTAATAGAATCCTCATAGTTAGAATTCATCACTGCTTGAGATGGACGATAAGTCTCCTCCTCATTGTCATCACTATTAGTGCTAGGATGGCTAGATTTTTTAGTGTCCTCATCTAAGGACTCAACTCACTACACTGGAGCCCACCTAGGATGACTCAAAACTAAGAGGAAGCTATTGAAGTTGATGGAGCTAGTGGCTACTAAATTGAGACCCATTAAGATATGGTCCAAAAGACATTCTCCATAGCTCATTGCTCAAAAGAGCTAGGAGCATGAGCATGAGATGAAATAGTAGAAGTAGGAGAAACTAGAACATGGTGCTTTGACTATTGCATGGAAGTATGGTGCTTCCCCTAAACACTAGCTGGGGATGCCTCTAACTTAGAATGTAACTCCATCCCTATGTCATATGTGTGTGAGGGGCCTGCTACTAAAGAATGGCATGGAGGAATAGGAGAATCTTCCTTGTTGTTAGAGATGCGAGGAGTAGTGACCTTCTTAAATACCTATCCATCAAAGAAGGAATCGTCACCTCATCGAAGATCTTACACATGTAAGAGAGATTCCTCCCAAGCTTTCCAATGGCTCAAGAAATGGATCTAAATAGTCTCTTTAGAGAGGAAGTAATTTGAGCTCCATAAGAGTTTGATCTTCTCAACTATGGTGAGGTCACTTTCTTTTGTTTTGGTGATCTGGTGCTAGGTCCTAGAGTTTCTATGTGAGAAGAACTCCTCTTCTCTATGTACTCATCAAGACTTCACTTTTTTTTAAACAAAGGAAACTCTAGAATAGGTACATCCTTTTGAAGGATCAACATGCTAATGGGGTAAGGATGCCCAAGGATTCTTTTCCTAGCATAGAGGCTTAGAATGTATTGACAAAGTTTGTGCCCCATATCTAATGGTAATCCTATAAGAAAACAATATATTACATAGCCCTAGGCTAGCAATAGATAACTATAACTTCGTCCATTTATCATTATATTATAAAAAATAATAAGTTACAAGGTGGAGGCATCTGGAGTCATCTTGCTTTAGTCAATGTGACCCTATTCAAATGACATATCTCTCTCAAACAATACATCATAGAATTCATCATAAGTTGTATGCATAATACCATTTTTTTAAATGCCATGCATAGACTCTATAGTAACCCAGAAGACATTATGGCTAGAAATACCAAGAAGTGCACTAAGAATTTTAGGAGACACTTCAACATCTATCCCACACACAGTGGATTTAAAAGCCCCTACAATAGCATGAAAAATAACAATGTTACAGTAGAATTCTCAAATTAACACTTCAAGCACAAGAAAATTCATGGAAATGAATGTATTCTAGTGAAAAATATTAAAATAATCTAATAGGGCCCATTTTCTATGTAGAGGGAAATTAAGAGAATTCTTAAAAACAATGGTGATGGTTCTCGAAGCCTTAAACCTGTGCATAGCACCTATACTTCAAAATTGGATCATGTATGAAGGTGTTGCACTATTGGAACTTCCTATTGCACATTTTGTGTGTGGATTTGTTGACATACCAACCTTCTTGTGGACCATCTCTACCAAAATCACTATGAATGATGGATCCCTAGTCATCTCTATGGGGTCTCTGTGGAAGAATACGACAAAAATAGGATTTTTTCTTTTACAACTATGAGTAAACAAGGGCTTTGAATAAAAAATGAGATGTCTTTTTTTTTATAGAAAGATGTCTTTTTCACATGTAAAAAATATAGTATAAATATTTTATTTAACAAAGACATCTTTCTTGCAAGAAACAAAAAAACTAGAGAGACATCTTTGTTCTGCCAAAGACATCTTAGCAAAGACATTTGTCACTTTCGAAAGACACCTTTCCTCAAAACTCAAAATGAGATTTTGGAAGGGTACCATTGGTTTATAGTCTCAATTAAACCTTTAAAACAAAAAGAAAAGCTTACATCTTACTACCTATCATGCTATGAGAAGATGGTGGTGTCTAAAGAGATAAGGAATGTGTTTCCTCTTTTGAGGAATCTCCTTTGAGCTAAACTTTCCTAATGTCCAATGCATAACTTACTCTTAAATTTTTTAAGTAAATTATCCTTATGCCCTTGGTCTTCCTTAATTCTCTATTCCCTTTTGATAGCCTTGGTCCTTTGGGTTGACTTTCAATCTTCTTTCTAATCCTACATAAAATCCTTTCTTAGTGCACTTTGATAAAACTAGGGAGTCTTTGTGATATTTCCTTGCATTGATATGAAAAAACATTAGATTTCACTCCATTTTTTTATGACCAATATTTTTACAATAATAACATCCAATTCTCCTATTGGAAAAATAACTAGAAAGATCAAACCTTTGAGGAGTTTTATGTTGGACAAAACCTTCCATTGATTTAGAGTCCTTATTCCTTGATGATTCCTTTGGATGAGATGAAGGTTCTTTTTCGTCATGGAAAAATCAAAGTACACTTTTGTCTTGTGGGATTTTTCCATGTCCACGTATCAATTAAAGAGACTCCCTTCCCTTTGTTAATTATTTTTTTATTAGTTTAACATCCGTAACTTCCACTTTGGCCTGTTCTAAAGATAAGTTTAGCTTCTCATTCTTACCCTTTAGGTCTAAGAATTGTATATCAAGATCAAAAATAGTTAAATTTAACAGAGATATTTAATGTTTTTTAGAATTAAATTGTTTATTTAACTTAGTACAAATACTTTGAAAATTCAAAAGTTCTTTACATAATAAATCATACCTTTAATTCTCATTTAATTCATCGTCTAATGAATCACCATCAATGAGGGCCATGTAAATGAGTTGATAATTGTTTTCATCTTCCTCCACTTCTTCTTCACTCTATTCTCCATCATCCCAACTTGTATAGAAGTTGGTCTTCTTTGCTTCTTCAAGGTATTTATTCTTGTATTTCATGCTAAAGCTACGAGGACATTTGGAAGTCACATGGCCTCTACCTCCACACATCCAACATTCTATAGAAGAAATTACCTTAAAGTTGATTGAATCTTTGTGAATATGTCACTTTATTCTTCATAGAGATTAGTCAATAAAGCTTCCTAGTAAGAAGGTCAATATCCTATCACTGCCCTCATCATGATCATTGACAACCTTATACTTGAAGGTAGTCTTTAGAGCAATAGGTTTTCCTTGAACTGCTCCTTTGCTTATGACATTCATTTCATAGGCAATGAGAGCACATTGAATTTCCTCAAATGTTAGAGTTGATAATTCTATAATTTCCTTCATGTTTATGACCTTAGGCTTGAACTCCAGTTGTAGAGTTCTAATCATTTTGATTATGATGTTGCTTGTGGGCAAGTTTTTCCTTGTTCCTCTAATGGCTACAACAAGATCATTAGCTCTAGAAAAATAATCCTTGATTTTCTCATGCTCTCACATATTTAGTTTATAATATTCATTTTGTAGAACTAACAATTTTTATTACTTAACTATAGAGGTTCCTTCAGTAGTAGCTTCTAAAGTTTGTCAAATTTCTTTGGTCATTTTACATCCTACTATCCTATTGAATTCAAATTTATTTAAAGCATAATATAAATAATTTTTTACTTTTGAATCAAAAATGAAATTATCCTTTTGTTCTTGTGACCATTTTTTCTGAAGCTTGATGATGTCAGTGGTGTCATGAATGGGTGCAGTGTAGCCTTCCATGATTGACTCCCAGACTTCAAACTTCATGGATTCAAAGAACCCTTGTAATTTGGATTTTCTATAGGTGAAGTCAAATCTATTAAACATGGGTGAATTTGTGTAGGAAGTCTCCTCCATTGTTGACTCTTGAAGTAGATGATGAAACAAAGAGTACTAG
>MNCI01007064.1:92094-118962 GCA_015680685.1 Gnetum montanum | reverse complement strand
GGGGGGGGGGGGGGGGGGGGTGTAGATGAATAAGTTTCACAAATCAAAACCTAAAAAAAAAACCAATCACACAAAAAAAGTTACGTGGTTCTCCAACTTTGGTGTTCCACACTTGAAGGGTAGAATGCAAGCATACATCTGAACTTTATTACTCTCAAAATGTGATTCAAGGATCCACATGCTATATAGTTTTCAAGCCCCACTTCAGAGTGTTGTATTATAGCACCAATCATTCAACTCCATAAGGTATTTTCTGGCTTGAAAATGTGGTTTCAAGGCTTCCACAACCTTTAAAATATTGAGCTCTATACCAGAGTGTTGTACCACCATAATAACAACTCAAGCTCCCAAGATCTTGACAATCTCAAGAAATTAAACACCATAGGACAACAAGAACAAGAATTATAAGGAATAATTGTAACTGAACTTGCTAATCCTTACACAATTAGGTACAACACATTTTTTAAAGAAAAAATTATTAGATAATAGGAAGAAATAAATAATTTAATGATTACAAATCATTGTACAATGAATAAAGCAGTGATTGCACTTTTCCCAATGCATATCAAGTCATCTTATAGCTACCATGTTGCTAAATCCTTCTCAAAACTCATGCAACAACTAGCTAATTGTCACTAATAGTTGTAGGATATGTCTTTCTAATGCCTAAGACATCTCTTTGAATTTTTCTTCAAATCTAGAAAGATAACTTTTCTTTCTCAAAGATATCTTTCTAAAGTCTCCATCCTGGAGGATGCCTTTTCTCAATGGAAGAATTGTTTCTACACTTGGTTTGCATTCTGTAAAGATGCCTTTGCCTCAAGAAAGATGTCTTTGGCTGGGGAAAGATGTCCTAGTATTTCTAAAGACATATTTTAGAATTTTCTCTAAGTTCACCTTAAATCTTCTAAGATGTTTGCTACTTTGTAGAGACATCTTTCTTTCCACAATTAATCCTTCATTTTCTTGGGAAAATGGGGTAGAAAGAGTGGTGGAAATGATCCTAAAAATCAATGCTAGCCTTGGACTTTCATAGCAATTTCTATGAAAATTCCAACATCCAAATGCCTATAACACCCACATTGGCTTTGTGGGGTAGAGGGGGATGGGTTATAGTGTTGATCTTACTTGAAAAATGAAGATATTTGCCAAACAAAATTGCAACTTGTAGTTCAATGCTAGCTATGGGAACAATAGATTTTAGTGAAGAAATCCAATGGAGGCCCTCCTTCTAGTGCCAAGAAACTATAGCAATTGAAAATATTAGCCACTAAAAAGCTAAGGATTCTCAACCATGAATAACCTCAATCCTAAATCCTTAGGACCTCCTAGAAAAAATGGGATTCAAGGTGCTTTGGATGGTCTATTATATCACCTAGAGACTTGAAACACCATAAATTTTGGGACTCTACTGATTCAGCATAGTCCCGAAATTTGGGAAAGGTTCTCTACAAGTGTAGTGTCATGTTCGACCGTGCAGATAACATGGCACCTTGGAAGTACTAATACCTGCAAAGCTTCTTTCAAGCCTTCCTACCATCCTTTGTAGCATAGTTAACACAACATCCAGCCAAGAGGCCAGTTTGCACAAAAGAGGTGCTAGGGGTAGGCTATATAGTCCAGCAAATTTTCTATCTCCTAGGCTGATGGGCTTACTACACCCTCTAGCTTGCCTAGCTTGACACATGACCTAGTTGATCATCTACCCAAGGACCATGCTAGGAGCTTCCAAAAGTGTTCAAAATTGACTAAACAGTTTAGCAAGTTTTCTAACTACAACGTAACAAGCTAGGTGGAGACTCATCAAGCACCAAACATGCAGATTGATAGTGATTCAGCCCTCTAGGATACCTACTACGCTTCATCCTTGAAGCATGATCAACATGATGTAGGAGAATGTGAAAAATTTTATCAAAAGTCATCTTGATTTGAGTGCTATGTTGTGCTATGCTACATAGCATAGCATAGCGTAGTGGGTTGCTTGTGTGGCATTGCTTCCTCTTAGATTATTTTGATGAAGTAAACATAATTGACCATGCCTTAACCATTAGACATGCTTGTTTTGCTACCATTCTAGGACATTACTAACATCCCATGACAAAATATTTGGAAAGTGAATCAAAATTTAGGCCAAATAGGGTGCTACACTATGCTACACTACATAGTGTAGCATAGTGTAACAAGGTCAGAAGGCATGAAGGTACCTTGCCAAGTGGTTCTAACAAAAGAATTGCACTTGGCCATGCTCCAAACTTTGAGACCACCTACCCCACTTCTCCCTTCAGTCGTAAGAAAAGTTTCTTGACAAAGCATTGTAGATCAAGCAAGGATTCATGTCACACTAGCTGCTATGCAAGGATTCATGTCACACTAGCTGCTACATTGTGCTACGCTATACAACGTAGCACAATGTAGCGAGGACACAAATTTCAAAAGTATCCCAAGGATGAATTCCATAGGTCCTAGGACCTTTCAACATGGAAGTTAGGATTGCCAATTGTTGAAGATGCTCACCTAGAGAGGCCTCAGAGGAGTGTCTTTGATTTGTAGGAAAAATTTATCTCAAGATTGGTGGCTACACTACGCTATGCTATGCAATGTAGCATGCTGATGTTTATGCTATGTCGATATGTTGGGAAGCGTAGGTAGCATGACACTCATGTGGAAGCCCCAAGATGTATCCAATAGCTCTAGAACTCATCGACAATGGTTACTTCTACTTTGGCATCTCTTCAATGAACAAGATCAGTAGTTTTCTCTATTTTGTACCCCCTATTAATGCCCAAAGTTGTCCCTATGCTTGACCTTACTCGCAAGAGGAGGGAAGACATAGTCTTGGAGCACAGGCTCCACTTTGCATTCATTATCATCATTCTTAGTAAAAAACATGGTAGTTCCCTAGATTTTGGCACATGCAATTTAAATAGTATGGTCACAACTCAGCAAGTTCCATGTCCAACATAACACTGCAATGTAGCATGCAAGACTAACACTATAATGTAGCATGCCAACGTAACATTGTAGCATAGCACTACACAATAGTATGGCACATCCAAATTTGAACACTATGGGACCTAGGACACATGGCATCCAAACCACATCTCTCTCTTTCTTTTGGCTTTATAAATACTCCAGCAAGCAATGTTCAAGAGGTTGGCTTGGAAAGTGGGCTTTTGGACTTAGTTTTCTTGCAATTGGAGATTGGAATTTGACATTTGGCTTCTTGGAGATTGTCTTTGGAAAAGAGAATAATAAGAAAAATCCTAAAAAACAAAATCCCAATAGTGGCACCCCTTGAATCTCTCCTAGCCTAGTAAGCACTGACTCATTAGTTCCTATTAGCATGCCATTGGTAGTTGTCAAGGAGCTGTGACCATAGTGTTACGTTCTAAGCTATGCCCATTCGCATTGCACATCTATTGTACAACTTCTTCAGCAAAACAAAGATCAAATCCCATAACTTTGGGGTCGTTTATTCTCTCACTTAAGCTCACTTCATTTCATTTCACCATATTTGGCATCATTTTCTATCAGTTTGCATTTATTACTTAAGTTACATACTTTGCTACGCATTTAGTATTCTATGTGTTATGGCTTTTTGCACTTAAATTTCCATGCAAAATGTCTTAAGATGAACATTCACAAAAGGTTATTGTACATCGACTAAGTACCTGTATAATTGACCAGACTATTCAGGGCACCATGTTTCCATTTTTTCTCAAGCACGACCATCTCACAGGTCCGGGGTTAAGTTGTATGCCTTGTAACCTCTTGATGTTCCTGCCATTGATGTTTTTCACCATTACATTTTTTGGCACTAGAAGGAGGACCTGGTAATCCTACACACTCTCTATATCCTATTACCTTCTAGTGTAGATGTGACACCCTTGAGGTTGTCTATGCACCGAGTGGTGTAGACTGGTTGCAATGATGGTTCATTTGGAATCCTACAAGACTAAAGCCTCCAACTATTTACTATACCATGCTTACTCTACCAACTATGCTATGTTTCCTACATCCTATGTGGTGTAGTGACCCTATCAATGTGATATGTTAATTTCCTACTTAGTCAACTGCATTATGCTGCCTACGTTTTGGATAGCGTAGTAACTCTATCAATGTAGCAGTTCTTTAACTATCTACCCCATTACGCTGCCCATCTATAGTGTTATGCTACCTACCACGTGACACCCCTCTATAGTGTTATACTACTTACTGAGTAATGTCCTCTAATATGTTATTCTACCCATTATGTTATGCTACCTGTGTTCCCTACAACGTACCAACTTTGTTAGCATAGCAGTCCTGCTCAGCGTAGCAGATGTAATGGTGAAGGAAACTAGTTTCCAATACTTCCAAGAAAAATGAATCCTATTACTACTGTAGTTTCCACTTTGGACCTAGAAGTTCCCTACTCTATCCAAAATGTGGTATGTCTTGAGAGATCATCCAACCCAATGCTAGTACAGAGGCAGTCCCTAAGACTACGACAACAATCACCCGATTGTCTACCTCAAGATGAAGAGCAATAAAATTTCCTGTGTGTGAAGATGCAAGCCAACATACCATTGGACCATCATGAACTTGAAGAGAAATGTAAATTTGAGTTCATCTATTAGAACCAGAGGGATTTCATCCCTACTCTTGATAACACTATCTCGTTGACTGAGATGTGACAGTGGATGCTAAGCCAACTTGTCCAAGTATGTATGACAAGAGAAAGGGACATGTCATCCCACTATGAAGAACCCTTTCAGGATGGGCAAGAGGAGTTGGACTCCCACTTAAAAGGTGGTGGTCTAGTCTAGACCATAGGTGTCCCTTCTACCTCCATTTTCCATTCACATCAATTGCAATTTTCCATCCCCATTTCTATCGCCATGACAGTGTCACAACCTCAACCCTCTATGGCAACGGGTAGTCACCTAATGTTTTCAACATACAAGAATATAGGCCCTTTGACCACAATGCCTATCAATCATTCCTCTCAATTTGTCTAGCTACTGCATTCAATCTCTATGATGCCCACATTTTCGTACATGCACAACAAACCTACATCGTAACCACATCTAGGTTTTGTTTCCATCCCCTTCTCCATGACCATTTCACCATCAATATCAAGTCTAACTCCAACCACATGGTAGACAACAACCACCTCTTTTTCCACAGCTCAAAAATCTCATGTGCAACCATGCATGTAGCCTTAAACACACCAAGTCTTGCACATAGCACAATTGAGCATGGGGCTATGGGTTGCCCACACCATGGGATAGATGACTATCCCCATGCTACCACCTATGGAAGCCATTTCTATAGCACCACCTAATAGAATGTGGGTTGTTCATATGACGCCATTGCCAGGAGCTATTCCAACAGCACCCTTGGTGGTATTGGTAGCTACATCAATAGCACCACCGGGGATTATTGCCTTAGCAACCTCACAACCATCTACAAGATCCCCAGGTCTGCATCAAGCTTTCCAACTCATCCAAACACTCATTGAAGAGACTAAATGGCTCAAGGCTACTGGTTCTGAAACTATCCAAGTCATGAACTTTTACCATGATGACCTGATTAGTCTAGCTATCCCTATGCTCATGTTGCCCCCTAAGGTGCCACTCCCCTAATTTACAAAATAAAATGGGAAGGGCAATCGAAATGCACATTTGAAAACATTTAGGTCTAAATCCTTATTGCTTCAACCATGGCTTCACATCATCATCTTTGTCTTTGCCATGTCTCTAATAGGCAAAGCTTTGGATCGGTACCACATGCTTCCGCGTGCCTCCATCTCAACCTTGGAAGAACTGTTAAGCCAATTCGTGACTCATTTTAGGTACAACTTAAAACCAGAGGTCACTCTAGACTAGCTCATGAGTGTTAAGTAGGACCCGCTAGAATCTGTACAAAGATTTATACAAAAATGGAGTGCAACCCTGAATGAAATATGCAAACTAATTGTTGAGGCTCACTTGTTGGCCATCTTTAAGGGTGTGATCAATGACTTCATTAAGTCTAAGCTCTACTACCTAGCCCAATGTTCTCTCAACCAAGAATTCACCCAAACCAAGGCTAGTAGAAATCCAACTTATGTGGCCTATAGGAATGCACACACTAAGAAAGACAAGGAGAAAGGCAATTCTGCAGCAACCACGGTGGCTGTTATAGCCAATGAGACCAAGCCTAAGAACAACACAAAGGCTACCACCATGCCCAAGGTCCCCACTAATACAACACCTAGTCCTACTAGCACTAGTCAACCACAAGCATCAACACCTATGGCACAAACCCAGCCAAAACCAACCTTTGAGCACAAGGATTGCTCAAAGTAGACCCCATTACTAATTAATCCTTCAAAAATTTTGAAGTAATTTTTGGGAGCCAGGTGTATACAGCACAAATAAATGTCAAAGGAGGCTATTAAATACCATCAAAGGTATTGTGAAGTTTTTTGAAACCCCTCCTTAGCAATGCCCAATGAATCACCGATGCCTAAGAATTTCAAGTTAGAGTGTTTTTTTACTATCATCAATTGTGTGGGCATGATACAAATTATTAGTTAGCGTTAAAAGATGACATTCAATGAATGATCGATCAGGGTAAGTTGGTCTTGGATGAGAGCAGTCCCATTCGACCTGAAAACTAGTCGATGGGCATTTATAAAGATCCCCTGAACACTAACAATGTAGGTTAAACCATCAACACTATCAGCATTGACAATAACCCTAAACCACCACAACAATCATTTTTGGTTTGTGTACCTCCTCGCAATGTAGAAATGCCAACAAAAACTAAGTCGCAAGCCTTCTTTGTCATTAGGACTCCTCATCAAACATCCACTACAACTTTCATGCTTAAAGCTACCCCGCCATTCACTACAACAATGTAGGTACTATTTGTCATCAAGGTGCCAAGGAAGGAAAGTTCCCCCCTGATACAAAAGTGAGTGATGAAAGCTACACCATAGCCTCTCAAACCAAAGAAGTGTGAAGAGTGTCTACCAAACAAGCTAGTTAGGGAATGTACCGCGCTAGGTCCCCCTAAGCCTACCCCATTGTCTGCAGTTCCTATGGCTTCTTCATCATCCACTACTGATAGCAATGCATAGACACAACCATCACCTTCTTGTCCAAGAAAGCTTATTATTCAACTTGAAGCTACTCCCCCTCAATAAATTTATCTCTTGGGGCATCTAGAAGAAGAGAAGGGTAGCAAGCAACAATACAATAGGTAAGACTTCCTAAATGCCCTTTCACAAGTTAAACAGGCCTTCAAGAAAAAAAATATAACAATAAGCTTATACAACTTGATGATGACCTTTGTAATGCATCATGAGGTAATGGTTTGTAGGTTGATGTCCATTCCTATTAACAAAAACATGCCAACTAAAGAGAAAGTAATCCATGCTCTCATGCTTCCCTCTACGGCCAAAGAATCGTAGTTGGCCCAGTTGACATTTCACACCAAGTTCATTAAGGATGATCCTAAAAAGGGTCAAGTGACAACTACGCCCATGTTCATCACCATTCCAAATGGTAGACGATAACATAGATGAATACCACTACAAGGTGTCTTTGCCATATGCCTTGCCTAACCCATGTCAGGTTAGAAAATAATTTCATGATTGAAACTTTTCTCTGTATCACTTCAGCAAATTGTTATACTTCCAATTGCATGATTTACATTTTACATTAATTTTATTGTTGGCATGATTTACATTTTACATTAATATTTTTTTTCATGATTTACATTTTACATTAAGTCTACTAGTTACATTGCCCTTATTGTCATTACCTTACACATGGCCCGAAATGGCCTAAAACTAGCAATGGCCTGAAATGTCCTAAAACTAGCAATGGCCTGAAATGGCCTAAAACTAGAAATGGCCCAAAATGGCCTAAAACTAGCAATAACCTAAAATGGCCATAAACTATTTACGTGGCCCGAAATGGCCTAAAACTAGCAATAGCTTGTAATGGCCTTAAACTATTAAACTAGAGTAAGGGGCCCACAAGGGGCCTGAACACATTCATAAAATATTAACAATAAAATAAAAAAAAATGAAATAATTGTTTCACTTGTTACTCTTTGTCAAATTTGAGTAATTACAATAATATTTACAAACAAAATAGAAAGAAAACAAAAATAAAATCTTTTACCACTATGCTACAAGTCCCCGCTAGCATCTTCATCTCTAACTTCACTGGGTCCTACACCTCCATTTGGATCCTACATAAAACAAAAATAAAAATAAAAATAATGAATCAAATTACAATAAAGCTCTCATGAAATAGACTATGACACAATAAAAAGTGGCTAACCTATGATAGGCCCATGTCCATCTTAGGGGTTATTTTGTCCACGCCAGCCATAAGATGCTATAAGATCTCTTCCTCAGTTAGGTTGGCCCAATCTTCCTCTCCCATATCAATGCTTTCTGCAACTTTCCCCTTCTCCATAGGTGTCCATCTATGTGGCCCCAGAGAAAAGGTAGCGATAGTGGTCTCCTCAGAAGGTAAGGTCATCTCTCTTTTAGGAGACACATTTCCCACTACTTGTTGCATAAACTTTTCATAGGCCTTAGTAGTGCCAATAACATCGAGAAATAACTTATGGGTATGCAACTCAATGGAGGCATCCCGATATTGCTGATGGTAGGTACCATGTTCCATTTTGTACATGTGCTTATGGTTCTTTTATGCTTTCCCCCATTCATACACTTTGGCACTATCATCCTTCTTGTCTTGATTCTTCTGGGGCAGAAGGTCCATCTACAAGCATTGTTCAATAATCTCATGAGTGGTCTCGTTCTTAATCCATATGGCTTACCAGTATCTTGCATAGTCAATTATAGCCATACGCCAATTGCCATCATGAGCATCATGGGCCAATAAAAATTCATTTCATTACAAAAGATCCTTCAACTCCACTCCTTGGCTAGCTTTCTCCTTTTCTAACTTTTGGACCTACTTCCAGAAGTCCTCGTTAACATGCTTGCACTCCCACAACGAGCATGCTGAGTAGAGCACACATTTACTCATCTCCTCATATACATCATGAGCCACCTGAGTTACCTCTGGTGGGAGTACAGGTACTGCATCAACATCGACTGCCTATCTAGGGTCCCATTAAAGATGAGAAGCTGTCAATCACACATGAGAAAGCATTAGTCTTAGCATGATGGAAAAAATGCAATATCTTAGAGATCCCAATGTTGTAATTTAAACATACATATTTTAGGATCAATCTACCATAGGCAGTCGATCATGTCGTTAACCACCCCCTCCATAAAGGTAAATTTATCGGGGTCTCAGTCCATGGTTGGAGGTGGATCAAAGAAGAAGAATCAAGGGCCTTAATAGTAGTGTCTAATGTACAACAAGGCATGTTAGCATAACAAAGAGGAAGAAACAAAAATAAATTCATAAATAACATAAATGACAGTGCAAAGCTCCTACCAAGCAAACACTCCTCGATGATAGGAGGGGGATCACCCATCTACACACTATCAAGAAAATGGTCAAACTCACCTACATCAAATTATAGCCCTTCCCCCTCTAGGTAACTCAATAGCGTAGTGGCATCTTCGACTAACATATGCCCCTCAGGTGCTAGGGCACACTTCATAAAAGGATCATGGGCAGTAGGAGCCTCTTCCTCTATGGCAAGGGCCTCCTCCTCTATGGCCAGGGCCTCTTCTTCTTCTATAGCTGGAGCCCCTACTTCAGGGGCCAAAACTTCTTCTTTCTCCTCTATCAAGAATGTCTAAAGTAAGCAACCTAGTTTAACAAAAAATAAGGGGGATAACCAACAAGAAAATTAAATATACTTACCAGCTATGAGTTACACCTTGTTAACTTTGATTCCCAACTTTCTCCCTCTTTCTTCATTAGTGTGTGGAGGTTCTCCTATTGGACAAGACATTTTGTGTTGCAACCTGGTTTTCACCATTTTAACAATGAGATGTATCCCCCTTAGCACATTGCCTGTGCTAATGGGAGGCACCTCTCCAACGTTGTTTGGTGCACGAAAGGGACACCCCACTTGATCTCTCATTATTATCGAAAGAGATTTCCCAATAGCTTCTGGGGGGTCTTGGGATCAAGTGGTGCAGAACACTTGGTAAATCCATGATTTGGATATCTAGGTGTGATCCTGCTACACCCAGATGCCATTCTTGCGGATGACCAAGAATTCCATAAACCGTCGTAGGCAAGCTATGAAGAAGGCATAGTGCACGTTGAAACAGGCATCAAGCTTCTCACGAAGCTTAACCATTTTAGCCCATAAGCCTTCAAAAATGTACTTTGCCCCAATTGTAGAAGGTCCATTCTTCCATGATGTCCCTCATGATCCAAGCTTGATCTACTCCAAGAATGTTTCCTTGGGAGAGTAGCTTGGGGAAGGCACGAGCCCAAAAGACAAGGTAAACCTTTTGAGCCACCCCTAGCCTGACCTTATGCGTATAAATCCCTTTTTGGTCCTTGCTCATTCTCAGCCATTCCTCTATGTCCCCCTAATGGTTAACATCCTTGATAGTCTTGTCTCCTATAGGTAGACCATAAGATAGAACATCGAAAAGATCTGCAAAAATTTTATGATTAGTCTCAAACACCACTCACACATTATGAGTCTATGTGTGGAATCAATAAACCTTTCTAGAAAACAAATCAACTAGGGAAAGCATTTATATAGCTAGGACGCTTGAATTTACTGCTAGAAATAAATCCATGAGCCTAGCTTCCTAAACATTATGAACAAGGATGCCTAGGGCCCCATTGCATAGACAACGTTGTGTCTCATCTACCTCCCCATACTTGAAGAAGAGGTTAGTTTCATCACGTACAAAGATGATTATTGTAATCTTTTGGTATTCTCTTGCTATTGCAATGATCAAATGAAAAAATTTTAAAAAAAAGTAAAAGAAAAATAATCACTTAAATACACAAAAAAATAAATGCATAATTTAACATACCAGGTCTGAATGGTGTAGGAAATGGTGGAATTTCTAGTAGAACGTCTTCTACTATAAGTGCATGGCAAGATGCCCATTCGCTATCCAACCAGACAAGTTCTTTACATTTCACATATAATTTGGCATACTTGGTTGGATAGGTTCTGAAATTAGCCCCAAGTTGTTCTATGATGCTAACACGTATGTTCTCACTAGAAGAGAACTCTTGCAAAGGTGTTTGGACCAATGCCAGTGTCCCCTCATTACCATGAAGACCATCCTTATCAATCACAAACTTGGAAACATGTAGAGTAGCATAAGCGTCATGAGTAATGCAAAAAAAATGATACAACATGCCTAAATTATCTTCATAGGACTCACCCATCGGCACAATACATGATCCCAGGTGGGTTTTGGAAGTAGGAGCCCATGTGATGGGCAATGAACAATGTATTGTATTTGTGATAGCATTTAAATTCGAGCATGTCCCAAATCCAACAAAAGCATCTCAAGCCTCTTGGGCATTGTTTTGAACTATCTTCTCCTTTTCCTTCAATTGACCCATTAGCCATGAACTTCAAAATGCCCTGATTTGCCCCAGGCAACAATGTTTCAATAAGTACAATCATTGTTTCAGCTAATAAGTGTGACCACACTATCACATTGAAGTGGCGAAGGAGGAAGTCTAGGAATTCCCATGCAGCTTCCTGGAACCAGACTACCTAATCCCCTACCCATGCATGGGAAGGGGGGACATTGGCCATGGATTCAGTTAGGTAGCACAGGACTTCCACCAGTTCAAGAATGATTAGGATTGGTTTTAACATGACCCTACATCACACAACAAAAAAAAGAAATAGTACAATGTCCAAGTGATGATTACTAAGTAGTGTAGCGAAACCCTTAGTGTACAGATTTTCCCTTAGGCATGAGATAGTAAGTTCCCGACATAATAAAATAGAACTAAACACTGTGTGCAATGTAGCAGGGTGTTACACGTAGTGTAGCATAGTGGGTACACCTTTCATAGCCTAGTAGGTACACCTTGCACAACATAGTAGGTACATCCTACACATTGTAGCAGGCGTTTCTTACATAACGTAGTGCAGCGAGTACATCCTATATAGCATTTCATAGCAGCTACACTTTGCACAAGAGTAACAGCTATGTTACACACAGCGTAGTGTCACAACCGCACCTCATGCAACATAACAAGAATGATAGGTATAATAGTGTAACAAGTAGGACAACATAGCAAGTACAACATTGTAATCATCGTAGTAGTGTAGTGGCTCTAACAGCGTAGTAGCGTAGTAGGTCTACTAGCATAGCAGCGTAGCCAGCCTACTAGCGTAGCGGTATAGCAATGTAATGACATAGCATAGCAACTACCGAAAATGCAATAATCTAATAGTCACACTAACAAAAAAAATGCATACATACAGCATTCCCATTACCCCAGCCCTGCCCCACTACATGAAATGTAGCAAAATGAAATGGAAGAAAAATGAAAACTCTCCCTTGAACATGCTATGCTATACTAGACATACACTATGCTGCCTAAGAAACCTTGCATGAAAAAATCTTGTCCAAAGGTGCTACACTATGTTGAAGGTGCATTACATAGAACCATCCAAATCCACACAATGGCGCATCAACCATTCCCAATAATTGTGGTTAGGGTAGTGCTGTGCACTAGTTGTAGTGTAACAACTATCATGGTTGTTGCAACTAGGGTGGTGATAGTCATGGCGTCGCAGCCAAAGTGGTAGTAAAGGCAATAACAATAATACAGCAAAGTAATAGTAATGACCATAGCAACTGAGACATAGGGACAATAGTAAAAATCTATCTTGATAAATTACACAACAAAAAAGAGGGTAGCGTAGCGACTTACTAGGCAGATGGGACCTCTTGCCATTCCTCAACATGCACCTTTGGAAGGTGTCCATGGGGGCACTGTCCCTCATCTATGTTGGCCAACCCCTGATGTCAACGTTCACTCTTGCACACCATTTTCCTACTCACAAATCGGCTATATCAACCGCTACACTACGACCGCTACGTTGTCTCTTAGCTCAACCGTGCTACGCTCTAAGTGTTAACTCTAATAATGAAAGTGACAAGATTACCATGGGTTAATCCCCTATTTATAGCTTACATGGTCAAAAAACATGTCACGTTTTAGAGTTTTCCACATTCCACGTGTAATGCAGGACACCCTCCATAGCGTAGCAAATGTCTACTATAGCGTAGCATGGGTCTACTGCAGCATAGCACACAAATAAGCACGCAGATGCACTAAAATTTTGACTCCATTTTCTTAAAATGTGACTAATTATAGTATGCTATGACCTTAAACTAGCATTCTTAACATCTCCTTTATGTTTTAAACCCATTGATGGTCTGCTATGACCTTAAACTAGCAATTTTCCATATGAAAGTTTGCATAGTTGTAGTCTGCTAAGACCTTAAACAAGCAATTGTGACGTATAGTTTTGCATGGTTATGGTTTGCCACAACCTTAAACTAGAAAATTTACCATTCTCCTTACCTATTAAAGCCAGTGATTGTCTGCTAAGACCTTAAACTGGCAATTATGATGTACAGTTTTGCATGGTTATAGTTCGCTATGACCTTAAACTGGCAATTTTAGCATTCTCCTTACCTCTTAAACCTAGTGATGATCTGCCAAGACCTTAAACTGAAAAATCTTTCATGTTGCATCATTTCTTCACATATATTAATTACATGTTGCTATCTTAAATAGGTATCACTTAACTTGGTTTATTTGCTTGTTACTGCAGGTTGCTTGGAAAATGGCCCCCTATGATGATCTTTTTTTGCCCTTACCTTTCGCAGGGTTCCACGATGGGTTGACAAGATGCCTAGACATAGAGTTGATAGATTTTGAACCATCCTCTTGTGACACCTACATAGCATCCTCAAAAATACCCTTGGATTGGCCCGAACATTTGGTCTAGGCCTTTGACCTAGAGGCTAGTGATGTAACCAAGGATCCCCTTATTGAACTCCCTATGACTACATCTAGAGATTCCATCACTTTGAATGATCCTCTTAAACATTGTGGATGAGGCTTAAAACAATGAGTCAAGGATCATTGATCTCGAATTTGTAGAGAAGGAGCATGCCCAAGCACTTGGCCGCATTGAATGGTAGCAAGACAAGTAATGGTGAAAACACCACTGTAATCTTCACCAACAACCAGTCAAAAAGGGGGATCTGGTTCTCAAGGTTGTTCATGAACCCATGAGAAAATTCTCAGCCAACTGGGAAGTCCATTTCATAGTCACAAAAGCCTATGAAAAGGGGGCCTTCAAGTTGGTTGACGTAGATGACAATGAGTCCATCGATCCTATCAACCACTTGTACCTAAAGCCATACTACATTTAAGATGAAGGATCATACTAAAAGTGAAGCAAGATAAGTGCCAACGTTCACTACAATGTAAAACTAGCATAGATAGTCTTCTATGACTATAAACTAGCATAGATTATCCCCTATAATGTAAAACTAGCATAGCACGTCTGCTATGATGTTAAACTGGCACAACATGTCTTTGGGCCATGAAATAAAACTAGCACCCACAACATTGTCTGCTATGACCTTAAATTGGCCATCCACCATCTGCTATGTTAAACTAGAAAAATGGTTTGCTAAAACCTTATACTAGCACATCTGATGGTCTACCAAGACCTTAAACTAGGTTCGTAGTGCAACGCCTCCGAGCTCACATGTATGACCCTATGAACAAGTGAGCGTGCGCACTTTTGATCTTCTCAAACAACATGGGGTAGGATGTTGCAGTTCTAGAATGAAGTTCACGTTGCTACGAAAAAACCCTTTAGGATACATGTAGCATCGTCATCCCAAGAATTTTTCTAATATTCTAGAAATGTCGTTTGACATCTTGTGGACCTTCTGAAGCTACCACTACCATAGCCAATCATCTTGGTTGTAGCTCCCACTGTCAGCACTTGCTGCTCGAGTCCCAACACTATTGTGGCCCAGAAACAAGGTTTCCATCCTCCAGACCTTTCATTTATCAAGTTCAAAAAGGGATTTGGTTGTTAGGCTTCTCACCTTGCAACTAGATTGCATGATGCTTGCCTTTGGTAGGGATTCCTAAGAACCTACATCATCATTGCTCCTAGCCTTTTCGATGCCCATTTTCAACAAGGTCATTAAAGCATTCTAGCCTACCACTATCAAAACTTGCACTGGCCTTCCTGCTCTAGACATTGCACATGTCAGACACAACACTTGCCACCCTTACAGTGTCCCAAGAAAGCAGGACTTTGTCCTCATTTCACTTGATGGTTATTTTTTCTAGTTTTCTCTCTATTATGTTTGTGGGATAAAAACCAAGTTGGCATCGTTCAAAGATGTGTTTCACCACAAGAGCAAGATACTACATTGTTACAAAGTGGCCACTCTAATTACCTTAGCTACTTGAGAGTGCATATCCTACTCTCCCTTTAGCCAACTTAGTCTTCATTTCCTTATCCACAATTTCCCATATCCTCTTTGCAAGATTCCTTGATGCACATAAAACCATTTCACATGCCCAACTACTAAGTACATGACAGACGTAATGTAACTCATCCCATGGGAAGCCTCCATAGGTAGGTAAAATCCCCACATGGATGTAACAAAACTCATCCAGGGGAGGAAACACTTGTCCTATAGCAATGACAAGGTTGTCTTCAAGTGAATGTGGGTGTGCAACAAAAAAAATGAAAAAGGGTGTCTAAAAAAATGGCATAAAAGTTGCTTTGTAATCATCCTGGCTATAAATCAACCATCTCTAATCACTCCGATGAGAGGTTGAGGGCCAAAGGCAAAGACACCCATGCATGTTGATTACCTCATAAGCATTCTGATGAGGGATCACACTGTGGCAATGGTTTTTATGAAGTTGCATTCCATGTTCATTTCTTCCCTGAATCTATTTTCTCAAATCCATCCCTTGTACCCTATACTACACCACCCTCAAAGTACTATCAAACATATTGAAGCATCATCCAAGAAGGCACTAAAGAGTAGTGTTGGCATCTCATTCTTCATGGTGTTTCATATTCTTTGTTGATGTCTCTTGGGTAGGTCCTCAGATGTCAACAAAAGGGATCATTGAAGCAACATCGATTTTGGGAATTTTTTGATTCAGCATAGCCCTGAAATTTGGGCAAGGATCTCTACAAGTGTGGTGTCACATTTGACCATGTAGACAACATGGAACCCTAGATGTCCTAATGCCTACAAAGCTACTTCTAAGCCTACCTGCCACCCTCTGCAGCATAGTCAATGCAACATCTAGCCAAGAGGCTAGTTTCCAAAAAAAAGGTGCTAGGGGTAGACCATACAGTCCAACAAATTTTCTATCTCCTAGGTTGATAGGCTTGCTACACCCTCTAGCTTGCCCAACTTGACACATTACCCAGTTGATGATCTACCCACGGACCATGCTAGGAACTACCAAAAGTGTTTAGGATGGACTAAATAGTTCGACAAGTTTTCTAATTGCAGGACCTACTATGTTACACTACACTACACAATGTAGTGGGCTAGGCAGAGTCTCATCAGGCACCAAAGATGTAGATTGATAATGATTTAACCCTCTGGGATATCTGGACCACTTCTTCCTTGAAGAATGATCAACATGACATAGGAGAATGTGGCAAATTTTGTCAAAAATCATCTTCATTTGAGTGCTACATTGTGCTATGCTACACAGTGTAGCATAGCATCGTGGGTTGCTCATGTGGCATTGCTTCCTCTCAGACTATTTTAGTGACATAAACATAATTGCCCATGCTTTAACCATTAGACATGCTTTTTCTGTTACCATGACTAACATCCAACAATAAAATATTTACAAAGTGAGATAGAATTCAATCCAAACAAGGTGCTACGTTGTGCTACACTACAAAGCATAGCATAGCGTAGCAATGTCAGAAGGCATGAAGGTCCCCTACCAAGTTGTTCTAACAAAAGAATTGCACTTGGCCATGTTTTGACCTTTGAGATCACCGCCCCACTTCACCCTCAGGTCCCAAGAAAATTTTCTTGATAAAGCATTGCAGATCAAGCAACGATTCACATCACACTAGTTACTACGTTGTGCTATGATATATAGTGTAGAACACTGTAGAAAGGATACAAAGTACAAAAGTGTTCGATGAATTTTGTAGGTCCCAGGACATTTCAACATGGAAGGTAGGTTTGCCAATTGCTGAAGATGCTTTCCTAGATAGAACTCAAAGGAGTATCTTCGATTTGCAAGAAAAATTTATCTCAAGACTGGCAGCTATGCTACACAATGTAGCACAGTGTAACATGTAGATGTTTATGCTACACCGATACACTAGGAAACATCAGTACCTTAACACTCACATGGAAGCCCTAGGACATCTCCAACAGCTCCAAAATTCATCGACAATGGTCACTTCTACTCTGGCATCTCTTCAATAGACAAGATTAGTAGTTTTCTCTATTTTTCACCCCCCTTGTTAATGCCCAAAGTTGTTCCTAAGCTTGATCCTACTCGCAAGAGGAGGAAAGACATAGTCCTGGAGCACAAGCTCCACTTTGCATTCATTTTTGGCATTCTTAGTAAAGAACATGATAGTTCCTTAGATTCTAGCACATGCAATTTGAATGGTATGGCCACAACTTAGTAAGTCCCACATCCAGCATAACACTACAACGTAGCATGCTAGTGTAACATTGTAGCATAGCACCTAGCGTAACATTGTAGCAAAGAAATACACAGTAGTGTGGCACATCCATGTTTGCACCCTATGGGACCTAGGACACATGACATCCAAACGTCATCTCTCTCCTACTTCTAGCTCTATAAATACCCTAGCAAGCAACATTCAAGAGGTTGCCTTGGAACGTGGGCTTTTGGCATTTTTGGCTTCTAGACTTGGCTCTCTTGTGATTGGAGATTGGCATTTGGCATTTGGCTTTCTGGCGTTTGGCTTTGGCAAAGAGACTAATAAGTAAAAGGCTAATGAATAGAAAACCCCAGCAGTACCACCTCCTGGATCTCTGCTAGCCTAGTAAGCACTGGCTCATTAGTTCTTATTAGCACACCATTGGTAGCAGTCAAGGAGTTGTGACCATACTGTTGGGTTCTAAGCTATGCCCATCCACATTGCACATCTATTGTACACATTCTTTAGCCAAACAAAGACCAAATCCCCAATCCCCTAATTTTTGGATGATGCATTCTCTCACTCAAGCTCACTTCATTTCATTTCACCATATTTGACATCATTGTCTATCAGTTTATGTTTATTGCTTAAGTTACATACTTTGCTATGCATTTACTATTCTATGTGTTGCAGCTTTCTGCACCTAAATCTCCACACACAACATCTTAAGATGACTGTTCATAAAAGGTTATTATACACTAACTAAGTCCCTGTCTGATCGACCAGACCATTTAGGGCATCCCATTTTCATTTTTTCTCTAGCACGACCCTTGCATGGGTCTGGGGTTATGTTGTACACTCGATAACCTCTCGGTGTTCCAGCCACCGATGTTTTCGGCCATTACAGGACTTAGGAAAGTGCAAAAATGGGTTGTAAAAAATTGAGAAATTGTAGATTTAAAAACTCAAAATGAATACAAATTACATAAAAAATGAAATTATAAGCTTTATTAATTGAATAAATAATGAGTTTAGAAATGTGTACAAAAATACTTGTAGGAGCAAAAAAGGAGGCCACTTAGGTGGTGGTTCCAAGTCTATTAAAGCCAATGGAATCCACTTCACTATCCAAATGCCTAGCCACTCTTGATGTTGTTGAACCACCTCTACTATTATTCAAAATCTACAACATGGGTCTCTACTAGGGTTTAGAAATGTGAAGGATTGAGGTTTCCAAAATGCTTCATGCTAGAATTTGGGATCCCAAGGGGATAACATTAACACTCAAGGCTCATAGATTCCAAGGTGGGTAATAGAGGTAACAAGGCTATAATAGTTCTATGCTAGAAGGCCCTAAGAAGATATGTTTTAGCTACAAAGCAAGAGCTCTTGAATGCCCAAAATGAAAAAAAGCTCAAAATGTCAAGGTGTGGAACCTTGAAATGATGTGGGGGTTTGGGTTTTATAGGTTCTTAGCCATGATTTAGGCTAGAAATTTGTTGGAAATGGCTAACAGATTGGGCTATGAACTACTACAAATTTCTACCATGACTAGGGGGTAGGTACCATTAATTTGGGGGGTTCCCATATATGGAAAGTGTCATACCCCAATGGTCATTCCATTAACCAAAAGTAGTAATGGGGATTCACCTTTCATGCTAGCCTTACTCCTTCATTTTTACTAGGTTTTTAGGCCATTCTAGAGGTTTCTCTATGAAGGCTATGTGGTCAACAATACTTTCAAGCTTAAGATCTAGGCAACCAAGGTTGATATACTATTCTACATCACTATGAGGCCCACTTAGGCTCAAAGGTAGACTAATTTGATCTCCCAAGTAGTCATAATTTGATCCTACATGTCAACCAAAAGCACATTATGTGGCACTTGGATAAAAGTAAATAAATACTACTAACAATGCTCTAAAATTATGTGAATACATTATATTCAAATGCAAAGAAGGTCATTCAAGTCTACAAGATAAGCAAACAAAGTGCAATAAGGACCAAATAAAGGAAAGTATGAGAAATATGGCTACAAATGATTAACAAGGATAACAATTTTGCTAGTTTTAAGCCTTAGTAGGCCATGATGAAATTTTAGAGTCTTGGAAAACTATAATGTCAATTTAGTGCCATAGTGGGCCATGGTCACATGGTGTCAAATAGTGGTCAGGGAAGCCCAAACTCACTATTTGATACCAATATAAGCCTAAAAATAAAAATAAGGCTATAATAAGAAAAATATAACGCTACATGAAGGCCACAAGAAGGTCAACAAGGTCATCAATGCAACACAAAGCCAAGAATAAGTCGAAACATAATGTAATAAGGTCAAATCAAGAAAATCAAGATACATATGGTCAAACCTGGCTAATATAAGTCAAAAGGAATTATATTTTTCTAGTTTTAGGCCTTAGTGGGCCATAGTTTAAGGCTACAAGGCTATTAGGTGAGTTTGGACATTAGTCAAGGTTATTTCTGGGCTATTTGAACCTAGAAATCAAAGAGTTTTCAAGATTCCACCCTACACCCCCCTTGTTTCCACACTAGCCAATGTCAAAGAAGGGACCCTCAACATGGAAACTAGAGAAAGTGGATTTTGGAGCATGTAGAGGTCTAAGCTTAAGGTTCTAAAGCCTTCCCAAGGTAGTGCAGGGCCAGATTTGTTAAAATTGGGCACTCCAGAGATTAGTAAAGTTCAA
The DNA here is from genome assembly GCA_015680685.1 of Gnetum montanum. Classification (NCBI taxonomy): domain Eukaryota; kingdom Viridiplantae; phylum Streptophyta; class Gnetopsida; order Gnetales; family Gnetaceae; genus Gnetum; species Gnetum montanum. The sequence goes on along the minus strand of MNCI01007064.1, from coordinate 98,626 downwards.
AAAGTAGATTTTGAAGCTTACCCCCCTACTTCCATGTAGGCTAGCATGGAAAAAATGAGGCTCAGCATGAAAAAGCAAAATCAAAGCAAAATAATGTCAAACATGGTCAAACATGGAACTGGAACCTAGATCTATAAGTTATGCTTCCTCTAACTTTGTTTTGGTGCCATTTGAGTTAATTTCGGATGTCAAAACATGTAGAAATGACATTTCCCCCTTCTTCCACATTGAGCATAGCATCCATAGCATGGAATAATGAGGTGACACTTGTTTAATGATTTTAGGATGATTTAAGAGCATGTTGACTAAGTTCCTAGGATCCTAGGGCTATAGATAATGATTCCACAAGTTTGTAGCTAATATTGGTAATGTTTCAAGGTCATTCAAGGGAACCTAAGGTCCTACCCCATATTTCCATGATGAGGAAGTTACTCCAGTGTGGAAGATTTTGGAGGTCTATATAAGGTAAAATGAGAAATATCTTCAACCTATGAGATCCTAGGCTTTTCCAACATAGATCTTTGAATTCTGGGAGTGTCAACTTGCCATAAAAATTTGAAAGGTAGCCTTCCCATTTGTTTTCACCCTACCCAATGTGGAGGGGGCCCTCTCCAACATGGATAAAGTAAGAATCCTAGATCTAGGCCAAATCAATCTTCAATTTACTATGCATGTCAACATCTAAAGTTATTGGGGTCAAGAGCTATGGTTCCAGGTAAACATTTGGTAGTTTTGAATGTTCCTAATTGTTTTCTAAGATTCCTCCCTTTCTTCCACAATGAGGATGATATTCCCTATGTGGAATACTAGAGGTATAGTTTTTCTGACCATCTAGGATCAATTTGCTAAGGCGTGAAGGCTCTAGTAACTATTGACAGGGTCCTAGGATGCATGGAAGATCATTTGATGTCATTCTAAAGTGTCTATGACTTCCAAATAAGTCCACCACTTAGTCACCATGCTATCTAGCATGGAAGAACCACAAATCATAGATCTAAACCAATATTGGCCTCAATTAACCATTCAAGTGTGCCCCAAAGGTTACCAAGGTCAAGGACTAGGGTTTACTAGGTGGTCAACTTGGAGGTTTGCTAGGTGTTTTTTTCTTAGCTTCCCCATTTTTTCCATGCTTAAGATGGTGTGGTTCACATGGAAGATTTAGGAGAGTAGCGTTTTAGCCATTTTGAGTCACTTTTACAAGGTTTGATGGCTCTAAAATGTATAAGACTAGTCTTAAGGTTCATGTAGGGTTGTAGGGTGTTTGCTTGAGGTACCTAAAGGTCATTTTTGAGTTCCCCCAAACTTTCCCCCCTACTTCTATGCTAGATAATGTGGAAAAGGTTCCTCTCAACATGGAAGAAATGAGGGACCCTTCTTTTTGCATTTTCTATCATTTCTAGCCATGCATTTATGTTTATAAGGTTTCTAGTGTCAATTGTTATTGCCTACTATCAAATTTTGGTAATTTTAGTGGTTGTTATATGGTTATTGATGTCCTCCCATTTTCTCCATGCTAGGGATAGTATGCTCAACATGGAAGATTATGGGAAAATGGATTTTAACTATCTATGAACAATTTTGGTGAGTCTAAGGGCTTTGGGATGCAAAACAAGGATGCTAGGACATGTATGAGGCTTTTTGGCATCTATATAAGGTATCTAAAGGCTATTTCATAATTCCCTCAAAGTTCTCCACCCCCCCCCCCCCCTTCCTACTTCCATGCTATCATGGAAGAGATGGCATCCATCATGGATGAACTAGGGGGCTGTAATTTTTGCTAATTTTTGCCAATTATATCTATGCATGTGTGTCTATAGGGCTATTAGTGTTTTCTATCAATTCTAGGATCAAGATCTAGTCAATTTGAGAGCTATAAGAGCAATTTTAGGCTTCCATCCCCCCTCCATCTAATTAGGGCTAGGATGCTTTGTGTAGGTGGGATCATCTTTAGTGTGGAGAACCCAAGGGGGTAAGTTTTGATCATTTCTGGTAACTTTCATAAGTCTAGTGGCTCCTAGAAGGATTGAGTTGCTTCTAGAAGTCATACTACATGCAAACTTTAATAGTTTTTACTTCTCCCTTCTATCCACATTGGGACTAGGATGCTTAACATGGGTGACGTCCTTCCTAGCATGAGATGCCAATATACCAGCGACATCTCTCATCATCATCCCAAAGGAAACAGAGGAGCAGCTAGGTATGTACATGTATTTACACTTCTCATTATATCTTATTGTTTTAATTTTGGTTTTCATCCTAACCATTTGATGATTTTTGTGCTTATAGTAGTTTCTGATCCACCAATTCAAGCCCCTGTAACTACGTTTTAGGAAAAACCATGGGTACAAGTCCCAAACAATGTGGAATGCATTCATGGGCTATGGACATGATCAACCAACTATACCAATTTGCACCTAAAATAGGTAAGAACTTTGTTTTCTATGTCTTAGTTATTTTGCTATGTCATAGATTTTATGTTATGGCTATCATAGATTATATACTATGTTTATGGTTGTAATTCATGGTTATGTAGTACCTTTTGTGGAGTGGGATCCAAGCTGAGACATGGATATTGAGTTCTTGCCAAAGCTTCCCTTCAATTTCTCTAGTGTACCCTTGAGGTTATATGAGACTAATATTGATCTAGCAATGTCATGTGTCAAGACTTCATGAAAGCTAGAGAGGTCCAACAAATTCCTATGGGAGAAGGTTGTGGCCTTGAGGGAGAAAACTCAATGATAGGAGGAGTTGGTCAAAGAGCTCTAGGACCACAAGGCCTTTGTAGAAGCCAAAGTGGCTAACTCAAGGGAATTGCAAACCAAATACATCATGTTGGCCTACTACTAGCATGCCATCTAGGACAAAGTTGCACTCTCATGCAAGATGGCCAAAGAGCAAAAACAAATGAACCTCATCTCCTAGAAGGTTGAGGGTTGGAAAGATCATTATGCTTGGATCCTAAAGTGAGGTAGAAAACAAAAGGATGACAAGTGATAGTATACAGTTGATCATGAGGTCTACTTAAAGTGGCTCAAAGAGGAGTTAATTGAATGACACAAGAGAGAGCTATTCATTTAGGGGATTCAAGTGGAGACTACCTCTGAACTCTTTAAGGGTACTCATGGTGAATAATTATCATACTCCTCATATTACCACTATTGTAGGTGAGACCTTTACTACTATTATTATCTTGGAGCCTTCTACTTGGACTATAGTAAACAAGATTGGCATCCTCACTGATGTTGATCTTGGGGATATTAACTAGGTCAATATGATGAAAGACCAATTTCTCCATTGTTTGAATAATGGCCTTTCACATCTATACTTGGAAGTCACAGAGCAAGAGTCCCAATAGGTTTGGTGCACTTTATGTTTTATTTTTTATTTTAAGTCATGATTTTGGCTATTGGTTACTGACTAGCTATGTGTTATTGTATTGTAGGCATTAGGAGACACTAGTGGCCCTAGTGGTGAGGGTGGGAATGACCCACCACTTCCCCCTCAAAATTCTCTTTAGTATCCTTCATTTGCCTCTTGTTGGCTATTTGTTTTTAGTTTTATGTTGATGGCTATTATTATCCAAGACTATGTTATAGATGGTTGTTATTATTCTTGGACATTTTGCTACATAGTGTGGCCATGGCTATGTATGTTATAGACATTTTAAAATTTAAATTTTTGTTTTCATTCTTTTTGGTTATATATTTTGTTCTATTAAGTGTTGTAAAATGTTATAAATGTTGTGAATGGCTATGTTGACATTTTTGATTATAATCTTAAATGGCTAATCGATGTGATAATAGGTTGAAAAAAAATCTAATAAAAGAGATGTTTGCAAATTTTAGCCCATGGTAGGTGTAGGTTGTATTATTTCTCCAATTTAAGACCATGGTGGGCCATGTTGTGTGATTGTCAATTTAAGGCCATGATGGGCCATGTTGCCAGTTTAAAGTCTTAGCAGACTAATGTTGAAAAGAAACTTATATATTTTGGAGATTTTATGTTTTAAATTTTTTATGATTTTTTTTAGTTTATATCATGCTAAACAAACAAAATAGAGAAATAAATAATGCTATAATAAATGAGCATGCAAATAAAACAAACTCCTATGTTATATGCATAAATAGTAAAATAAAATATAAGAAAAAAGGGCAATAATTGGTTAATAAAAAAACTTAGGCTAAATGGTTATAGTACAAATGGATATAAAGGTGATAAGGGCATGGCATGGAAGGAGTAGGAGGGCACATTAGTTATGAAAAATCTTCCTAATCTTTAAAATGTTAGGAAACTTATAGGGTCTTTTCTACACAAGTTTGTACTCACTATCCCCTTCAATGATGATGTTGAAAGGGAGATCATTCCATGACACATCTTTTTGTCCAACATTTTTGTTCTTGGATTTCTACTCTTTCATGGGTTGGTGGACTTTGCCACTAGGAGCTTCCTCCTAAAGCTTCACTTGAGACCCCTACTCTATGTTCACTTTGTTAATAGCCAAGGGAACCATGCTATCACCTGAATGTTAATTTCTACTCCCTCTTAAGGAAGGTGAATCTCTTAACGTATGGGCAAAGACATGACTCATAACTAAGCCAACCAAGATCTTCCAAGGATAAGGTTGAACCTTTGTGTCCCCTGCAATACTAAGAAATTGGTGATTGTGGGGAATTACTCCCCTACCAAAAATTCCAAGGAGATAAATCCCTTGAAAGTGAAACACCACTAAGCTTGCATGTTATAACCTTTGTAATCTCATCCCATGAAACCCAAGGTAAAACTTCAATGTAAATGTGAGGATTGTAATCCATAAGGTAAAATCTCACATACTTTACACTTCTATGGTTGAAAAATGCCTCATAAGTAGTCAAAGCCTCATCCCCCAAGTGAAAAACGTCATGTTATGTCTATATTTGGGCTTGGGGTGGGGGTTAAAAATACATTTTGGGATGCCAACATTGGCATTTTGATGGGTTTTATGGGGGTAATAGCATTTTCTAGATTGAAAACATCTACCTCTAGATAGGATGCATGGGGGAAAAGCCTACCTACCTACAACTTGGATGCATGGGAGGAACACTAACCTACCTTCATCTTGGATGCATGGGGAGAAAGCTCACCTACCCCTAGCTAGGATGCATGGAAGAAAAGCTTACCTACCCCTAGCTTAGATGCATGGAACGAAACCTTCTCCCCCTCAGTATGGAAGCTTCCCCACCACCACCCCCTGCCCCACCCCCTTCCACCCTAGCACAAAAAGCTTTTTCCCTAGTATGGAAAGCTTCCCAACCCATCCCATTGTGGAAGCTTCCCCTAGTGTGAAAACAACATGTCCCTAATGTGGAAGCCACAAATACTAGATTTAAATACTCCATGCACTCCAACGTTGCTCCAACATGCTAATGTAGAAGGTTGAAGGCCCAACATAAAAGATCTATCCCCACCATGTTTGCCATTCCTCCATTACTCTTTATAGTAAATGGAATGGCCATGGGGTTTTGGTACATACTATATTTGGTAACCCCCCAAATTTTGGAAACTACCCCACCTAAAGCATAGCCAACAGTTGCAACCAATTTGCAGCCAAACCATAGCCAATTTGTAGCAAACACTAAGGCCAAAAACCTATAAAAGTTAAACCCCAACACCATTTCAAGGTTCAACACTTTCTTAGTTCTAGAATTTTTATAGTTCCACAATCTAGAGATTCTTTGGCAATTTGAAAAGTTTTGCATTTTCACACATGGGCATTTTTAGGAACTCAAGAGCTCTTGCAATCTCCCATAATTGCATCGTCTTGAACCCTAGCATGAAAGCATTGTAGCCTCTCCAATCCCCCTTGAGACTTGTAGATTTTGATGTCAATGTTACATTTTTGGACTCCTAATCCCTACCATCGAGCAATATGGTAGTCAAATTTCTCACTTTTCTCACCCCTTAAAAATCTAGTGCAAGGAGTATCAAAGGTTTGAAAGCATTAGGAGTTGTGGAGCATCTGGATCATGGAGCAATGAATTCCAAGCCCTCACAAAAGTGAATCCCCTTGCTACCTAGGCACATTTTTGAACACATTCCTTAAACTCAATTTTTATTCTTTTTTAATAAAGTTTAAGGTTTCTAGTTTTGTGTGCAGTCTACACTTACTTTCAATTTTCTAAATATGTAATTTTTTTCATTTTTATTTTTTACCATCTTGTTTTCCAGTCACTAAGTCTATAGGTGATCTACCAAACTATTGTAGGTACCTTGAATTTCATTTTTTGAAGGTCCTAGGGATTTAGTGTTAAAGCTATATGTGCTAAGATCTTTTGTTTTCTAGCAATTGAATTTTTTAGTCACTATAGTTTTATGGAACTAGAAGGAGGACCTCCATCGAATTTCTTTACCTAAATTAATTTTTCATTTTTCTTCCCTTTTCCCTACCACCAAAACCCAATGTGGGTGTTTGGATTTTGGCAAAAACTTCACAATAGTTGCTAGAAATTTTAAAGTCAACATGGGTGTATGTGCTACCACGCCATATCGCCCACAC
>MNCI01007064.1:36177-92072 GCA_015680685.1 Gnetum montanum | reverse complement strand
CGCCCCCAACCTAGCATGGATGTTTGGGTTTAGACAAAATATCACATCAATTTCTAGAAATTTTTGAACCTAGCTAGGAAGGGTGTTATCCCCCATTAGACCACCCAAATCCCTTGCTATGAAATTTTTCTAGGAGGTTTAATGTTGCCATTTTTTTTTGGAAAAACTAAAATTTCTACTTTATTCATGGACAAGAAAAAAAAATACTTATCAAAACCTTCCCCTCCTTCACCAATGTTGAAATAAGAAGCAGTGAGATCCCCCCATCTCACCCCCTTCTTTTCCCCTACCACACCCAATGTAGAAGGTAGCTAGGAAGCCAATGTGGATGAAGTTTGTTATAACCTCTTCACCTTTTTTGTTTTCGGTAAAGGGGTATTCCCTCCTTATCCCCCACTTATTGTTTATATTAAGGCACTCACTTTGGTTATCTTTATCATTTTTCTATAGCTAGGAAGCTAAGGGTGGATGGAGTGTGATATCCCCTCTTTTCATTTTTAGTAATGGGGTATACCCATTTTGGTAGGCATTTACTATTTTTAGTAAGTGACCTATTTTTAGTTATTCTTTTATTCTTTCAATCATTTTTCAAATTCTACTTGCTAGAATTAATACTTTTCTCAACTTTTGTAATCTTTTCAAGCCATTTTTAGCATCATAATAATGGCTTTAAGCCAATCAATCATACTACCTCTTAACCTAGCAAACATGGTATCTAGCCAAGATGTAGCTTGTATCTATGATCCAAAAGATCTTATGGTCATAGAACAATGGAAATCACTTAGAAAAAGGGTGAGAACTTAGATTTCATGATAGCCAATGAGGAATTCTAAAACTTCCTCTATGCCAAGATATAAGCCATTTTCTTGATACCATTCTTTGAAAATGACACTAAGCATCAATTTGAAATCATATGATAGGATGGGAAAGAATACATCCCATTCTGTTATGAACAAATTTCACTTGTTGACTTCTATGCATAAATGCTCATACAACACATAGAGGTTTAGGGTTTGAGGCTAAAGAAGAGTCAAACACTTTTATTGGAAGTCTTTTCCAAACTCCAGCTCCACAAATAATCACATCCAACTCCACATTTCTTACCTCATTAATGGGAAAAGCCTCTAAACCCAACTTTCCTCCTATACATCCTACCATTTTTGGATCCACATCCATCATTGCCACACACTAGAAACAACCCATGTCCCAATTCACATCCTTATTCCTATCGATATCCTTTGCTACACAACCTAACTTTCTTCACCTAGCCATGGTGATGTCTGCATTACTATCTCCATTTTCCATACTAGTGGGGACTTCATTGGAACCCCAAGAAACATAAGAATCTCATACATCATTTGTTCCCTTTGTGACTCAAGTTCTAGCACAAATATCTTCCTCTTTGTTTAGCCCATCTATGACTATCATAACCTAGCCTCTCCCTATCGTAGCCTATTATGAGGCCACAAGCTTCTCAAACTCAAGCCTCACAACTTCCTCAACCATCAACACAAGAATTGTAGTCCACAGGGATGCCCCAAGGCTTAGATAAAACCTTCCAAATGATCCAAGACTTTAATGAGATATGAAAACTTAAGGTCCATACAACTTAGATAGTCAAGGTGCTAGATTTCTACCAAGATGATCACATAAGCCCTACTATGCTTTGAATAACCATGCCTACAAGCTTGGCTATTATAAAAGTTTCCAAATAAAATGGTGAAGGGGACCCTAATGCACATCTAGTAATCTTCTAGTCTAAATGTCTCTTCTTGCAAGCTTGGCCTCATATGGTATTGAGGATTTTTCCAATGTCTCTTAAGGGAAAGGCTCTAGATTGGTATGAACCTTTCCTAGGAGTTCTATCTCTTCCCTTGAGGGCTTGATCAACCAATTTATCAACTACCTCATATACAACTTAAAACTAGATGCCACATTAGATCAACTCATGAAGGTAAGGCAAGGTCCACTTAAACTAGTCAAAAGGTTCATTCAAAGGTGAAACTCATTGCATAAAGAGATCATTCAACATATTGCTAAAACCCACCTTTTGGCCATCTACAAGGGAGTTGTAAATGACTTTATCAAGTTAAAGCTCTACTACCTAGAGTGCCAATCACTTAGCCAAGCCTTCTCACAAACCAAGAACATTAAGGAGCTAGCTGAGGCAAGCAACAAGTTGGCCAGCTTGTCCTATACAAACTAGAATGCAGGATGAGATAGTAATAAAAATATGTAAGAACATACAACTATGGTTGTAGTAGAAAAATAACTAAAATAGTCAAAGAGAAGGGGATCACCACCATGCAACACATCCCTTGACTGATCGCAGCCATCCACTTCCTATGCTCCAAATCAAGCAAGACAAAAATTTGGGTAGAAGGATAGGTCTAAGTACATAAGGCTTCCTTTAAAGCCTTATGAGCTCTTAGAATGGTTTCTTAAAGATAATTTTATAAAACATAAGCAACTATCTAAAGAGACTCACAAGAGGCATGATTATCTTTGCAACATAGCTAGAGACCCAACAATTGCTACCGAAGATGATTCCAAGCTACCAAAGTACTTTAGGCTCGATAGGTACTACCATTATTATCAAATGGCTGGTAATAATACTAATTATTTCCTAGAATTAAATGATGACCTCTAGAAGATGATAAACCATGTAGAGTTTCTAGTGAATGAGCCCAACTCTCCAAGAGTCGATGATAACTCCTATCTTGTGGTCTTGTTCATGGAAACCAAATGGTCTAATCAACAAGTAAGACCATAATAATTTATGACCAAAGCCCACTTATAGTGGCCCACACCTTAGAGGTTAGCAAGAAATCATCAACCCCCAATGATGACAAAAGTAACATGTTGCCAAACAAACAACAAAGCCCACTAAAGGTGGCCAATAATGAATGCTTTAAAATAAGATACACCCATGGAAAAGGGATCCAAGGCACATGCATTTCAACCCAAGCAACAAACCAAAGGGAGAATGGAAGAAGTTAGAACTACTAAGAACAAAACATCGCAAGCTAAGGGAAAGAACTTACACATAATCATGGAAGAAGTCAAATGGTCCCTTAAGTAAAAAAACATGTTACCAAACTTACATAACCTAATTATGTCTTCCCTAGCTCATAGGGATGCACTAGCTCAAGTGTTGACCTTTATCCCTGTGAGTAGAGACATGCCCACCAATAGAGAGTTGATCCACTCTATCATTGAGCAAGCTTCACTTAAGGAAAATGGGCATCAGCCTATGCTCAACGTCTATGATAGCGAAGTGAAGATTGACTTTAGAAATCAGGCTGTACTATATGCCCCTCTCCTTATCACTATACATGTTGGTAAGTACAATGTTTACCATGTTCTAGTTCATGATGGGTCAGCCATGAACGTGATACCATGCTATGTTGTTGATACACTAGGCTTAACCGAGAACATCTGAGTGACCACCACCTTAGCACTTAATGCATTTGATGGGATGCGATATCGCATGGGCCACGATATCACGTACGCGATATCGCGTCCTTCATGATATCGCATCCCTCGCGATATCGCATATACCACGTCTTCCCTGCGATATCGTAGTTCACTGCAATGTCTATAAATAAGAAGCAGCTCTCCCTTATTTGGGGATCCTAGTTTAGATTGTAGTGAAACTCTAGCAGTTTGATCCCTCCAGAGTTAGATTATTTTTCCAGTGTCTACCCGTAGTGTGGTGAATGTAATTGTACAACATTCTTTATTCAAGTGTGATGTACTTGGACATGCACATGACCAAAAAGAAAGATTGAGATTACTTCATCATTGCAGCATTCACTTTGTTATTTATTTGTTTGTTTATTTAATGTTATTTACTGTTTTCTCTCTTACCCTTAAACTCCTAGAATGTGAAATGAGTACCACTTGACTATGAGAATTTAAGTGTGACTACTTTGTATCACAGCAGCATACCTAGGATCTGCGCTTGGTAATCCCAGTGGCATACCTAGGATCTACGCTTGGTAATCCCAATGGTGTACCTACGATCTGTGCTTTGTAATCCCAGTGGTAGTCATGCAGGAGGTCCAAGATTTGTACGAATGATCAAGGAATCAATTGCTCATCTCACTTAGGCCAGATTAGATTCTCTTACCTTTTCCCTCCTACCTTAGCTTAGTTAATCTTATTTTCTATTACCTTCAGGAGTAGCATTAGAATTAGAACACATCATACACCTCACTCTAAACTAAACCATACGTGAAAAATATAAATACTAGTCTAGGTGGAAAGACAATGAACTATGACTTAAGGTTCACTGTGTAGGTGCCACAACTAGTCCGTCTGTGGAGTTCGACTGGATCATGCTTGCAAATACTCATATTCGTATGGTTGAGCGTAGGGGTATCTCTACTACTCATCATTGGCACAGTTGCCTAGGACGGTGCTAGTTATCTAGGTTAGTTATATCATGCAAGGTCGTTGTATAAGTACTTAATGATATATCTCTTAGAAATAAGAAATAATTATAAAAAGTCACACATAAATTCACAAACAACTTCATATAATGTCTCTTCTACAAGATAACAATAATGCCACACTTAGTGAGGAAGTTCATTGGAGAACTAACAAACTATATGACGATAAAGATTGGAGTATACCACCTAAAGTGGGAGTTTCTTATAAACATGAACAAAAACAACATCATCGCAACACACAAAGACATAACTTACCCGATGACGATGAACCCCCACTAGCCACTACAAGCTTAATGCAAATACAAGAAGCCATTCGAATCTCACATAGGCATCATAAGAGAGCTAACTACCTAGGCTTGATTTAAATAACTTTCCAAAATTTTCAAGGGGCTATGACTTAGATCCGTATCAACATTTACAAGTCTTCTACGATGCTTGCACATGGGAAAACATTGATAACAGTTGGCAAAAACTCAAGCTCTTTCCCATGACACTCGTTGACCAAGCAAAAGTATGGTATAGATCATTAAAACCAAATTTCATATGATGCTGGTCAACCATGGTAGAAGTCTTTAACGAAAAAAAATCAAACCTACGCAAGAGTGTCTGCCTGGAGGAAACAAATCCAAGGATGGAAACAAGCACAACATGAACCCTTGTACATGGCCTTAGAAAGATATTATTCATTGTTAAATAATTGTCCAAGCCATGGGTTTTCTAAGGAAAGGCTAATGTACCATATCATTGATGGGCTATGTAATGAAACAAGAGAGACCTTAGGAACATATGCCCGAGGTCAACTATATAACCTACGAACCCATCAAGTCCAAGAGCTCACTAAGTGGGTATCAAAAGAAGAAGGAGAATTAGCTAGATGGGAGAGCATTGACAAACCTCAACAGGACCAGAATATTAATTAAGCAAAGGTCCAAGATCATAAAAGAGAGAGATCAACTAATCTCAAGGTGGAAACATCATCTTTGCCAATACAACAATCGTTAGAAGAAGTCGAGGCAAAGATCAATAAGATGTTGGAATGGATGTATCAAAAGTGTGGAGAATATATCAACAATATTGGAGATAGAGTTTTGACCACGCAAGAAACAAGACAAAACATTAGACATTCAAAGAGAAAGAATAAAGGGAATAAGTGCTCAACTGCCAATCCTATGTATGAATGCAACATATGCTTGTACGATCACCCCATAGACCAGTTCCCAATACTGTTACATATACATGAGCATTGGGAAAACATGTTACATCCAGAGTTCGTACAAAGATACTGTGTTAGATCGCAATGGCAACAATCCCAGTCATGGGGGAGACCACCCTTAGACTAGAGGCACCCTTCATATTTTCCGAATCCAAATGCTTATCACATTTAACATCCTATTTCTTCATTCAGACCAACATACTCTATCTCACCACAATACCATTCTCCAAAATACTATCAGCCCATACCTCCAACATAACCACCATATATTCCTCCTAACATTCAACATTCCTATCCTTTCCCTCCTTTCACAATGCCGCCAACCATTCCTAACGTGTTTGTGCCACAGCAATTGCCCATGCACAATACTTGTGCTACTACTTCCAACAACAGTGAGAAGCCACCTCAACATCAAAAGTGCCCCTTCTTTAAACACATCCGTAAGAAGGGACAACATAATTTTGAGGCCACTACATCTTCCAACCTAGCACAAGTTCCACACTATGGTGCACCCTTACCTTCGAACCCAACGCTTCATGTAACTTTATTAGGGCCACCAACTAACACTCCAACAATCATACAGTCCAATGAACACAACCATGGGAGGCATCATCACAATCCTTGCATACCATCTAACGGTCACAAACATCATAGTGGGTCAACTCGTTATTTAGGAACTACATCGTATACAATGCCCCACTATGCTCATTATAATCAAGTGTGTGAACCTCAAGGGGATAAGTATAGACCAGCCCCAATACTTTCAACATTAAATAATCCTTATCTTCCATTCATTAATCCTTGCTATTCTCAACCACTTAGTTATGGGGGATATACCCATTTCAATAACAAGTAAGATTAATAAATATTTTTCAGTTTTCTTTGATTTTACAACTTTTTGTTTTCCAGTTTTTCATTTTTCATCATTTTGTTTTATCTTTTTATCTTTGTGTGTTTTTGTGTTTTTACACTTTTGTAAGTAATCTCTTCTATGAATAAAACACTCATGTGGATTGTTGGTTGAGATGGATTTTATGTTATTAAGTCATGAGTGGTCAATTATTTGGAATAGTTAGCCCATTACACCCACTCATCCACTCTACAAATAAGAGGTTTTGTTCAAGGGTACAATGACATTCTTGAAATTTCTAAAACTTAAAATTAATTTTATGTTCATTGTACCCAGAATGAAGAAGGATGGACCAAGAGGGAATGGTTAGGGTGTGACATCAAGGGGACTTGCGGATTCTCTTTGGTGACATCTATGGGTGTTATCATGCAACTTGGTTGTACTAAGATCCTTGTAGATCTAATGAAAAATGGGAGTAAGAGTAATCAAAAGGGCACTCGAAAATTAAATGTTGTTCTAGGGGGGTCCCACTAGAAAGACATGCACCCATGCCTGAAGGTTGGTGGCTTCTCTAGATTCAATTAGGTTAAAAAAAAAAGAGAAAAAGAAAAAGAAAAAAAGAAGTGGCATAAAACAAAAATCACTCCTCCCTTGTACTAAATGCCAAGTGATCATACACCTTGTTGTTATGGTACTCTCATAGGTGTTCATCATTTGATGGAACAATGCGATGTCACTAATTAGAAGGATGGACTTAGTCCTGATCTTGGAACAATGGGTTCATAACATATTAATCAAGTTTACACGCAAGATTCATTGTGCCCTAGATCAGTTACCTCATGTCCCAATCTCTACGATCTCTTTCTATAGTTCTTCTCATCTCACTGTTCGTGTAATTGTGGCTCATGTCCCATGTAGCATAGAATTTTCCTCTCATTACAGTGATATTTACATGTGTGTATTTTGTGGAGTTAGTACAGATTACATTTAACCCTTCTAGTGCTCGCAGACACTTTTAGTGTGGTTACAAAAGGGCATTATAGGTTGAAACCTGCTTTGGAGAGGATCCACTTGTGTAATTTTGTTGTAATCTTCACTAATTCTCTAGCTCAAACACACCATTTCTTACCCTCAGCTTAATTTTTCATAATTCTCTTTCCCTATTATTATCCCTCTGAATTTTACAGTTCCAATGTACCATTACATTCCCTTTTTTCATAACCGCCAAACTTTTATTTGCCAAAATTCACATCATTATCATTAATAGTGCCTTTCCAATCAATGAAATTACCCTCAAACATCTTAATAATTACCAATATCCTTGATATTTCACTTTAATTTCAAGATNAATATCCTTGATATTTCACTTTAATTTCAAGATAAATCATTAAAAATTTGATATTTTCAAGTGTCTCACATTAGTAGGGCTGAGATATCACGTACAAGATATCACATCGCATGAGATATCGCGTACGCGATGTACCATACATGATATCGCATCCTATTTATCTATAAATAGGAACCACCACCACAAAACTTAGCATCATTTTGCCAATTCTATGGGGGGAGTTGTTGAAATTTTTCTCTGTGACTTGCGATTGTGTGACCCTTGCTTTTTCACTCATATATTGTGCACTGGTGCTCTGATTTTAATTCCGTTTCAACCTTCTTGAACCTAGAGTGTTCAGTTTAGTTGTGAGGGAGAGACACTTACCGAAAAGTGCCTAACTTTTTTGAAATTTACCATCTCCCAAAGGACATCAGTTAGGGTAATTAACTTAACACTTAGAATAATTGTGCCAAAAATCATATGACCTTAGGTATACCGGGAGATTAAAAATGGAATCCACCTAAGTCACAAGACCCATTATTATAATTTTTGGGCACAATTACACGTAATAACATATGATCTTTAATTAATACAAGTAGTAAGTTATAACTTGATTTCCAAAACAACCTTACTAACACTTGGCCATTGTGATTGCAAATGGCCCTGAAACGTGCATAATAGGAGGGTCCTATTCAAGGTGGAGTGAAACAACCTAGGAGAGGTGGAAGACAAGGCCCTACCAGACAACATACAGAATAGGAGGTGCAATCGTTCAGCATCCATCAAGAAGAACCTCATACCAGAAGGTCTAGGTAGGTAGAAGGAGGAGTTGTTGTTATGCCTGAACTAGGACAATAACTCATGTTGCCTTCGGAATGTGTTCAAGCTATCCATGATAAGTCCACATTCGCTGCAGTGATTGTGGAGCTAAACTTTGAATCTTTTGTAGAGTTAGCTCCTGAGGCTATTAGGGATCACCTTAAGGGGTCTCCCTTATGGCCTGTCCTCTCTAAAAACGGTGCCTAGTACTTAGGTGAAACGTAGCAGTTTTGGCACAATAGGGAGCAAGGCACCATAGTTAACATTTGTGGTGTGATGGTTGATTTCTCTACATAAGCTATTTCGGATGTGTTAAATCTTCCAAATTCAGGGCCCCATGTTGCTCGGTTATCTACCCATTCAGACCCCGATGTGCGAAAGAATTGGTTAGAGAAGGCTTATGGCAGAGATAAAGTTTTTGGTGAGCTGACGATGGAAGAGAGAGTTTATTTTAAAATTGGAACCTATCATCTCTTCCCACAAAAGGTTTGAAAAGAATATCTATGTGTGTGGAAAGAGGATGTGCAGTGTTGATGGGAAAGGTTAACGCTAACCTTCCCCATCTATATTTGATGGAGATCCTAAGGCGATTTGAAGAACGAAAGTCAAGGAAGATAGCGTTGCCTTTCCCTTGCCTTATCAGAAAACTCTGCCAACTGGATGGTATTCGAGGATACACAAATGACGTCCTCCAAAAATCCCAGAATGCTTCTTACACTGAACTATTAAAGGTGCCAGCTCCATGAAAGAGCACTGGCGAAGAGCTGAGACCCAAAGAAGAAGAAGAACAGATGACTAGACCACCTACAACTCAACTTGCAGGACCCATTCAACCTCCAACCATGGGTCCCAGCCAACAACAAGAAGCAGGACCTGTCACAGGTCAGGATCAACCATCGTAGCTGCAAGACTATAGACCATCGATGAGCCATCTTGGGGCCATGGCTGAGATGGTGAGTTGCAGAAGTTGTAATGACAAAAGTCTCTTCTACGTCATCAATGATGTTGATCAGCCTATAGTTTTATTAAATCACACAAGGGGTGAATTATCAATTCAAACATGAGGAGGGGAAAGCAGATGGGCATAACAAATCTCTGGAAACACAACATCTTTTCAGGTGTAGTTAGAGACTGGTGAAGGTGCCACTATGGTGGTCATGCAACACCAGAATGCCGCGGGAGCTATTGAAGTGGTCAATGATCAAATCAAAGAATCTTTCAATGTACCTGTTGTGCCACCAGCAGATCTTTCAGGAACATGGGATGCTCAAACGCTTGTTGGAATCTCAATGACTCCTGCGGAACATGAGGATGCAGTTGACAAATTTCTTTAAATAAGACAAGTTTTGACGTCCCTGTTTGACATTCCTCTGGATGTCACAACAATTCAATTAGACCTCATCTCCACCAAGGGGAAGCTGGTCATATCCAAAGTAAGGATTGAGCATGCTGAAGCTGAAGTGCAAAAACTACAAGAGCAACTCGTAACCTTACAAGCAACATAGTGGGATCCTCTACAGTTCATTCTCATAGACCAGGTGGATAACTTTAGAATAGAGCAACTAACCAAATTGACTGTAGAGAATAAGAAGGTGGCAGAAGAAAAGGAGAAGGATGTTTGGGATGCCTTCACAGTAGAAGCGCAAACCCATGCACACCTTAGGGCACTCAGAGCCTTAGAAGAAGAGAACAAACAGTTGGTTGCAGATAACCTTTGGTTGACCTCTATGGGGAAATAAAAGAATGTTCTTGATGAATACTTTCATCAGTTATGAGAATAATTCATTCAGGTCAATCGAGATGTAAGCCGTTTAGCCAGAGAGAATCAAACCCTCTCAATGGAGGAGGTATGCACTATTCGTCAAAAATCAGCAATTGAGATAAGCGCGTGGCATAATGAGGCTAAATGACATGAGAAGCTAAAGGAGCATTTCTATGATCAGGTGGGGATGTATAAACAAATCCTAGAGAAGGAGATCCATATGGCCAAGGCTCAAATCAACACTATCAGTGCTCAACACACTGATTGGAGGGCCATATTGGACACCTACACCTTCGTCCACCAAGTGGAAGTTAAAAACCAGGACCTTCAAATCCAAGCCTTGATAGAGTACATGGAGTTGGCAAACGTCAGGTATGCCAACCTTACCATGTTAACAGTAGGGTGCCTGAGAACAAAACTCAAACAACAAGTAGCTTTCACCCATCTCAAATATGAGGTAGAATTTATAGAACATAAGAAGTTGGTTGAAAAATTGGACGTTGCAAATTCTGAGCTCAAGATGGTAAAAGCAAGTTACCAAGGATAGAAATATGTAGCAACCAACTTGGTTCAATGGCTAACAGAGCTTCACGAATACAAAGACAAAGCTAGAGCCTATGAAGAGGAATGACAGGTGTTCGCAGCATGGTACGTCAAAGCTAATCAGATGTTCCCGCAACTACCCTTTCTGTGGGAGGTGCCAACTCCATCAAACATAGGAACACTTGCATGGATGGCACAAGATCCTCAGACCAAAGAGGAGAAGCTCTAGGCTATCCTTCAATGACATCAAGCTTCAAGGCCTAGAGCATGTGATAAAGGGAAAGCACCCATGGAGGAGCCACCGCCACATGTAACTACATGAGTTCCACATTTTTGTAGTAGTTATAGTATTTTTCTATGTTATGTCTTTCCACAACTGTGGCATTGTTTTATTTCATTTTTCTAGTTAATAATCTCATACCTATCCACTGTGTAATCAATGGAACTTGTTCTCTTTGTAACTCGAGGATGAGTTTTTCTTTAGTCATGGGGGTATGATGGGACACGATATCGCATGGGCCATGATATCGCATCCCCCACGATATCACGTATGCAATATCTTGTCTGTCACGATATCGCATCCTCCGCGATATCACGTACGCGATATTGCGTCTTCCTTGCGATATCGTGTACGTGATATCATAGTCCACTACAATCTCAATAAATAAGAAGCGGCTCTTCCTTATTTGGGGATCCTAGTTTAGATTGTAGTGAAACTCTGGTAGTTTGATCCCTCTAGAGTTAGATTATTTTTCCAGTGTCTGCCTGCAGTGTGGTGAATGTAATTGTACTGCATTCTTTATTCGACTGTGACATACTTGGACACGCACATGACCAGCAATAAAGATCAAGATTACTTCATCATTGTAGCATTTACTTTGTTATTTATTTGTTTGTTTATTTAATGTTATTTACTATTTTCTCTCTCACCCTTAAACTCCTAGAACGTGAAACGAGTAGGACTTGATTATGAGCATTTAAGTGTGACTACTTGGTATCATAGTGGCATACCTAGGATCTGTGCTTGGTAATCCCAGTGGCATACCTAGGATCTGAGCTTGGTAATCCTAGTGGTAGTCATGTAGGAGGTCCAAAATGTGTACAGATGATCAAGGAATCGATTTCTTGTCGCACTTAGCCTAGATTAGATTCTCTTACCTTTTCCCTCCTAGCTTAGCTTAGTTAATCTTATTTTCCATTACCTTCAGGAGTAGCATTAGAATTAGAACACATCATACACCTCACTCTGGACTAAACCATACATGAAAAATATAAATACTAGTCCAGGTAGGAAGATAATGAACTGCGACCTAAGGTTAACTATCTAGGTGCCACAACTAGTTCATCTGCAAAGTTCGACCAAATCATGCATGCGAACGCTCGTATTCGTATGGTTGAGCATAGGGGTATCTCTACCATTCATCATCATTTAATGGCTTGTGAGTAGTAGTGTGAGGTTCCATCACTTTGGATTTTGTAGTTGGTAAGCAATTTTCCACATCCGCCAACATCCTAGTGGTTGAAGAAACACAATGTTTCAACTTGATCCTAGGAAGGCCATTGTTGGCTAAGCTACATGTAGTTTCATTTCCTATACATCAAGATATTCACTTACCATATGAGAATGGAGAGATTGTGATCCATGGGAACAATGTGTTGGTACCCTCAGTCAGCTATGTTAATATCAATAGAGGGTCAAAGGTAGAGTTTCAAGAGGAAACTCCTAACACTTAGACTAAGGCCACCGATAACAAAGACAACAACGATGCTAGAAAAATCAACTCCACAAAAATAAATGACCAACAAAAATTGATGCAAGTGGCCATGCTAAATGGTGAACATAGGATTGTGCAAAAGAGATTTGTTTATTGGTCAAAGATCAAGCAAGATGTTCCAAGCAAGAACCTTATACTAGCTCTTGTTAAAAATTACTTATTTACTTTTGCAACATTGTATCATGTTTCACTATTGTCCTTATCTTTATATGATCTTTTGATAGCATGCCACAATTGTTAGACGACATATGGACCATGGCCTGCTATGGCCTTAAACTAGCAACATTATGGCCTACCAGGGCCTAAAATTGGTGAAGCAATGGCCTACTAGGACCTAAAACTAGTAATCATGGTGATCTTTTAGCCAGTCTACTTGATGACATCATACATGAGTTTACTTATATACACATACTTTGGTGCCCAATTATCATTATGACATGTGTTTATTTACCAATTTTAGTTTATGGTCTCATTACACTTACCATCTATGTTTACATGAAGCATATAAAACATAAAAATCTAGAGTTGGCATGTAGCTGTGATCATACTATGTGACAACAATTAAAGAATACCAAATTGTCCATATGTCCATGGCCATAGGTACACCATGCACCATATGATAATTAAAAATTTACATAGTCATCACCAAATTCATCAAGTAGATAAAAAGCTAAGCTATGGGATGAAGGGGCCCGTTAGGTATGTTGTTACCAATTGCATCAACATCCTTGCATGAGACCTACAAACAACAATAATCAAAGTAAACATTAGTAACCATTATAGCCATAGCACATGATCATTAAAACCATTAAAAACCCATGAAAACAATCAACTAACAAACACATTATAGGCCCACTAAACAAAGATGGAGGTGTTTTTATTTCAGCAACTTGTCTAAAGCCTGTGTACCTTTACATAATGCAATGGATTGAGATTTAAAAATATATGGTATCTAGAACATTATCTCTTACACACTGCAAAAGCACTTGTTCAACTTCCAAAATTACTACACCCATCCGCAGTGGAGAAATACCTCTTTTCAAGTCACCATATCCAAGCCCAAATATGAGTCTTACAATAAGGCCCTCACACTACCATTATAATGATATGAATTATTATAGTGAATGTATGCCCCAACACAATGCATCACATGCATATTAAGGCAAGGTGTAAAAAATTCCTTAACCACAAATATTTATGGCTATTTTTGACTGAAAATGTGATGAAATCTAAATTGAATTGGAGAACATCTTGGATATGCATCCAAGCCAAGGTTACTTTCACTAAGTAAAATTCTGAACAACGAAAAACATCGAAGTATCATGGTAAAAGTATATGACAAGACCTATGTTGAGCCACAATGTAGTGGGTATTGACCATAAAAGCTTACATCACCTGTAGTCTTGGTGATGAATACTAATCACACACATCTGAAATCAAATTCATTTGTCCTTAAAGATAAAATGCTTGACGTACATGGATTGCCCATGTTTACAAAATTAGTGCGCGTTTGTAATTTTGTTGTATTTGACCATTGAATGAATTAGTAACCAAGAAGCATCATGAACACCATCACCCTTGTTGGAGAGGCTCAACGCAAAGTTATAAAACAATACAATATCGTGCCTCTGTGCGAATAATCATTGGAGTCTATCAGCATAATAGTATATTAAGTGGTGTGGAAGCAATCATCATGCTACATTAATAAACTCTCTTGATTCATGTCACTGCCATAAAATTTATTTGCAATTGTCTTTTCCTTGTTACCGTTTCTCAAAAAGACAAAGCAGTCATAGCAGTCCATGTCTCCGAGATCCAGTTGAGGAAATCGCATGGCAGGAGTTTGCATAGTGCGTGTTATATCAAGAAATTAAACCCTTTTGCACAAACAGTTTCGCAATGTTGAACGTGACAACGGCCTGGATAAATCTGGCCTGCATTTTAGAAGAAAACATTTAGAATATTGCAAGCAAAGACAAAATAGAAATATCGCAACAATGAAAAAATAAAATGAAGGAGTAATATACAATGATTAAAGGCTTCATTTTTGCATGCTCTGGTCGTTGCACATGAGCAGCCTTAAACCATCCTGCAAACAAGCGGCCTGACAATAGAGGTAGTTCTCTCTCGTATCCAAAATATTTTAAACATGTCATGCTGCTGATACAACAAAATCTTAAATTGAAACTGGAACTTTATTTTATTGTCATCAAGAAAAAAGAGGTGGAGGAGACCTGGAATCTGTGGAAACTACATGGCTCCATGATGTGTTCCCCACTCTACTAACGTGGGCAACGCTGGCGTGGCGTCGGTGTCTGGTAGCGTCTTCAGCCATCTGGCCATGGGCACCGTCCTGCACCAATACGGAGCTCATTCGCCGCATGAACCCCATCCACGATGCCACCGTCACCAATAAACGCAAGGCCACTAAGCAGTTTTTATTTTTCATTATTACCATATAAATATTTGATATATTTCCACTCCATCCATCTTTGTGACGTTCTAGTCTATGTACCAGAGTGTATACTCCCCTTCATATTTTATTCCTTTGGGAAATCAAATGAAACTTAAATGAATTACTTTCATACTTACATTACGTACCTATAATCCTACTGTTTGTCATACTTTCTTATACTTAATGCCTTTAATTATCATCATCTTATAACCTTAATTTATATTACTCTTATCCTCTCCTCTTCATCACACTACATTTTGCTACTACACATCCCCATCATTCTCACATTGCACATTATCTACTATTATATCTGCCACCTCTATGAACTTATATTATACTACTTTATTAAAAAAATTAAAAAAAACCCTATTAAATATTTATTTAATTTAATACTATTTGGCCAAGCCTCACCTAGCATATCATGTTTAAAATAATTTTAACTCAACTTTTACCCTACCTTTACCTTATTATAACTTTATTTTACCTTGTCTTAGTAAGCATCACCTTCCTCTTACCTCGCAGTAGCCTTGTCTAGCAAAAGAGACCACATACCATGGCTCCCTAAGTCCTAAAACTAGCAAAGTATGACCATAGTTGATCACATTTGATCCTATACTACCCTTAGTAATGTTAGTTGACCATGTTTTAACCTATTTTCGCATCGATTTAAGCTGTTTTAACCCACTTTTGCTTTATTCCTAATCAATTTTTACATGTATTTTTACATATGTGCCACCTGATGTGCTTATGTTGTCATGTAGGAATGAGACAAGAGGATGAGGAAGCAAATGCAACGAGCATTAAATACTGAGTAAACACCTCTCATGATGTTGTCAAACTAAGTTGACCTTTAATATCCAAACCTTGAGCTTTGAGACCACTACACTATACAACCATAATACCTTGAAGTTGCCTAACTACTACTAACCTTGAAGCTAGAAGCATCATAGAGGATCTCCTAGTTAGAATTCCCATCCAAACAACAATGGTAAGGAGAATACACATAGAACCAAATTCCTCACCAAAAATTTAGCCTAGTCATTACCTCATTGAGCTTGTGCTAGGCAACATTAAAGCCATTACAGAGCCCTAATTACATCTAACACTTACATGTTTTCCTGTAGTGTTGTTTATCATTATTGATAGGTTCCAAAAATTGATCAAACCTAATAACTTTGATGATCTACAAAAAACAAGCCTTCATGACATCTTTTACACAAAAAAAAGCATCATTCAACAGCTTGCCAAGGCCTTAAACTAGCAACATGGTTCACTAAGACCTTAAACTGGCACCATGGCCTATTAGGGCCTTAAAATGATACCATGGCTGACCATGGCCTTAAACTAACAACATTGGTAACCTTGGTGTCTTGGTTTTTAATTCATGGTTCTTATGCATTGTGATATGACAACACACTTGCTTTGGTTGGTTTTCTTATCCTCTTGGAGTTGTGTTTGTAGGATGAAGCCTAGGGCCATCATAAGGGTGCAATCCATCATGGCAGCCAATCACCATGTGACCTTGATGTGCATGATTTGGTAAGTTTGTCTAGCTATGACAAGGATGCTTGTATAATAGCCCTCCATCTAGCACCTCACCTTGAACCCAATCCCATAACCTTATTATAACCTTCCTTACCCTAAGCAATAATGTTGACTAATGACTAACACTCATGCATTGTGACCATGTGACATCTCCTTCATCATGCTCTACCATTTAGTCTGCTAGATGTAACACACCTTGTTCAGTGAGAAAACAAAATCAAACTAGCCTTGACAAAGAAACCCAATGAAGGTTTCACCACATAAAGAAAAAGAGGGAAGCAAATTGCCAAGAAGCCAAAGTGACCTATGAAGCCCAAAAGAACAAATTAACAACTCCAAAAGTATAAAAGGAAGGAACTTAGAGGCCAAAGAAACTTTGAAGTAATATGTTGCATACTCAAACACATCTACTAAGTGCCCAACATCTCAAAACATGAAGCACCAAGATCTATTGATGGACAAACATGGAAGTGCCATAGCCATGATGTCAACACTTGGAATGCATTATTTACCCTCATAACCATTTCCTCATAACCCCATTATCATTACCATTCCTTCATTATAACCTTATCTCATCATCACAAGCACTCTTCAAGCATGATTCGACATGACTGAATTGAGTACAGAAAGGAAATGTTGGTGGTGGACCTATAGTGGTGTTTTGTATTCTTTGTCGGTGCCTCTTGGGTTAATCCTCCAAACACCAACAAATAATGGCCACTAAAACACCACTAAGTTTGCATGTTGTAACCTTTATAACCCCATCCCATAAAAGATAAGGTAAAACTTCATTGTAAATGTGAAGATTGTAACCCATGAGGTGCAATCTCACATACTTTACACTTTTGGAGTTGAAAAATACTTCATAAGTGGTTAAAGCCTTATTTTCCATATGAAAAAAGTCATGTTATGTCTATATTTGGGCTTGGGGGGTTAAAAATACCTTTTGGGATGCAAAAATTGGCATTTTGATGGGTTTTATGGGAGGTATAGGATTTTCTACGCTGAAGACATCTACCCCCAGCTAGGATGCATGAGGGAAAAGCCCATCTACCTCTATCTTAGATGCATGAAAGGAAAGCTTACCTAGCCATAGCTTGGATTCATGGAGGAAAAGCTCATCTATCCCTATCTTGGATGCATGGGGAAAAGCTCACTTACCTCCAACTTGGATGCATGAGGGAAATGCTCACGTACCCCCAACTAGGATGCATGGGGGAAAAGCTCATCTATCCCTAGCTTGGATGCATGGGTGGAAATCTTTTCCTCCCCTTTAGCATGAAAGTTTTCCACAAACATGGAAAACATGGAATCCTTCCCACACCCCTTCCCCAATGTGGAAGCTTCCCTTTCCTTCCCTTCCTGTGCCAATCCCCAACCCACCCACCCCCCATCCCCATCACCCCCACCGCTGCCACCCCCCCACCTGACCCTTGCCTCAATGTGGAAGCTTCCACCAACATAGAAACAACATGCCTCTAGCATGGAAGCCACAAAGACCAAATTTCACAACTCCATGCACTCTAGCATTACTCCAACATGCAAGCATAGAAGGTTGAAAGGCTAGTGTAGAAGATTTAACCTTAGTGTCAATGCCATTCCCATGTTACTGTTTATAGTAAATAGAATGGCCATGGGGATTTGACACTTACTCTATATGGTAACCTCCCAAATTTTGGCACCTACCCCACTTGAAGCCTAGCCAAAATTTGCATCTAATTTGTAGTCAAATGATAGCCAATTTGTAGCAAAACTTACAACCAAAAACCTATAAAATCTAAACCCCAACACCATTTCAAGGTTTGAAACTTTTGTAGTTCTAGTATTTTTATAGTTTCACAATCTAGAGACTATTTGGCAATTCAAAACTTTTTGAATTTTCACACTTGGGCATTTTTAGGCACTTAAGAGTTCTTGTAATCTCCAATGATTGCATTCTCTTGAATCCTAGCATGGAAGAATTGTAGCCTTTACAATCCCCCTTGAGGCTTATAGATTTTGGTGTCAATAGTACATTTCTAGGCTTCCAATTCCTAGTTTTGAGCAATCTAGCAGCCAAATTTCTCACTTTTCTCAACCTTAGTAGTAAAGCCACCATCCCTTGCCCACCCTTGTTCCCCCCCACCCACAGAGAGAGAGAGAGAGATCTGATGCAAGGAGTAGTAAAGGTTCAAAAGCATTAGGAGTTGTGGAGCATCCAAATCATGGAGCAACAGATTCCAAGCCATCAATGAAGTGAACCAGCCTACTACCTAGGCACAATTTTGTATACATTCCTCAAATTCATTCTTTATTCTTTTTTAATAAAGTTTAAGGTTTTTGGTTTTGTGTATAATCTATGCTTACTTTCAATATTTTAGATGTATAATTTTTTGCATTTTTATTTTTGCCAATCTTGTCTGCCCTCCTCTAAGTTCCTAGGTGATCTACTAGGCCATCTAGGGCACCTTAAATTCCATTTTTCAAAGGCCTGGGGGATTCAGGGTTAAAGTTATATGTTCTAAGATCTTTAGTTTTCCAATGAAAATATTTTTCATTTGCTATAGACAACAACCCTTGATACATTGAAGGATTTGAGGGCTATGGTTGTTGTAGGTTGTAGTTGCTCTATTAAGCCCAAGAACTTAACAATGATGTACAAGATGACATTTGTTGCAACTCCATCATCAACATGAACTTGATGCATTTTAAACTACCCTACACATATGGTTATGAATAGAGAAGCCCTATTTACTTCAACATTTTTAGGATTGGCTTTGATTTTGCTATCACAAAATACTAGGGGTGCTGACTTCTCCTATCTTAGTAAGGAAGGAACCATCACTACATGAATGGATTTTTCATTAGCAATGATGTTGTCACTAATAGGTATGAAGGTCAACATTTTAACTAGCACCTCACGATGTATGCCAAAAGTCATGATCAAGTCATATAAACTTAAAGCCGTATTCTTTTGCTTAAGAGATTGTCTGACCTAATCCATCGCATTAAGAAATTTTTTATTGTTGGCTATGGGCTTGTTACCTTGGTTGTGCTTTACTTCCTCCATGAACCCAAAAATGCAAACTTTAGCCTTATGCGGTTGTTGCTAGGACTTCTTCTTTTTGTTCTAGCTATGGATTGTAGTATCCTCCTATGGCTTGTTGGTTGAAGGGGGTTGAGTAGATAAGGTCATGGGTATAGATGAGATGGAAGTAGGCTTTGGTGGGCCCAGTTTCTTTTGTGCCTTAGTTTGCTTGTCCCCTTTATTGCCAAGCTTTTTCTTATGCTTCTTCCTTTACTTTGTTGAAGTATTTTAAATATCAGTCATTAGTTGTGAGAAGAGGTATCATCATTGGCCATCATAGGAGGTCATTGTGTGGTCATGTTGGTTGGTTAGGCTATGGTTGGTGGGGTTGTAATAGGTTATGGTACCATGATGATAAAAGGTTTCCTTGGAAGCATCCATGATGGTAATCTCACAATGAAAGAGGGTATTGAGCTAATGGTAGCTAAAGAGGACCTTTCATCATGAGGAGGTACTTGGATCATGAACAATTTCCTTGCTAGTCTTTGATTATCATCGACATTGAATGCTGAAATAACATAAGGGCTATTATTAACATTTAATGGGTTCTTGTATACTTTCATCAGCTAATATTGTGGTCAAACTCGGTTGGAAGCATCTAAGACTAGCTCTCCCCTACCTATTATCTTCTACAAGTCATCCTTTAACACAAGGTAGAAGTCTGTGTCATGACCAAGTAATTGGTGATAGTGGAAAAAGTGATCTAGTTTAAAGTACCTAGGTAATTGGAGATCATCCTTCATTGCTTGAGTGAGGTCCTTTGCTAATTTTCATAGATGCTCATGCTTCATTAGAGCTACTTCAGTCATTTATTTGTATTACATGTGTCCACTCTTTAACAATTGATCTAGAAACTTGGATGGTTTCAAAGGCAAGGAAATGCCTTTGCTTTGGTTCTTCCACTCAAAATTTGGCCTAGTTGCAATTGATGTAGTGGCCTCAGAGGTTGATGGTTGGCTATCATGGTTGTTAGTGGGGGCCTTGGATGGGTTGTTCCTTAGCCCCTAGTTAGTGGACTTGGCTTCTTTTCTCACCACTGCTACAACCACGTTGTTGTGTTTTCCCTTTTTCTTATCCTTCCAAGTGTGTTGTTTTTGTATGCTACATAGGTTAGGTCATGGCTAGCCTCCATAACATCCTCTATGGTCTATTTCTAGGAAAATGCTTGGCTGAGGGACCACCAGTTAAGATAGTAAAGTTTTGACTTGATAAATTCATTAATCATCCCCTTGAATATGTCCAAAAGATGAATCTTGGCTATGGACTATGGTATTTCATTCAGTAGTTAATTCCATCACTAGATAAACTTTTGTATAGGCTCAAGGGATCCATGCTTGACCTTCATGAGTTTCTCAAGCAAGGTATCACATTTTAAGTTATACTTGAAGTAGTTAATGAACTAGGCTATCAAGTACTCAAGAGATGATATGGATCCTCTTGGTAATGCAAAGTATCAATCAAGTGCTTTCCTAGTCAAGGACATAGGAAAAATCCTCATGATAGTATGAGGTCATAGCTAAAATAGCAAACACTTGTAGCTAAAGGTTCTAAGATGAGTATTAAGATCACCTTCTTCATTGTATTTGCTAAACTAATGGATAGGAACACCAAGAGGAAGTATCAAGGATGGAACCATAGGGTTTATGGGATCATCCTGGTATAAGTCCATAATCTTGACACTCTAGGAAGTAGAGGCTTTAAGCTTCTTTAACTCCTTTGTCAGGCCTTGGATCATCTAAAAGGCCTGATCTAGGCCCTGTGGTGGTCCTATTTTCTATGGGGTTTGTACATATGGCTATAGTTTCTATTGTAAGGCTTATGGCCTCACTATTGATTGCAAGATGAAAGGAAGTGGTTATGTTATGGTTGTAGCTTGTGGGCCAAACAAGGAAAAAGAAGTTTGTGTTAGTACCTTAGGCAAAAATAGGATAAAGGTGGTGTGCAACCCCTAAGGTGATTAGGGTCCCATGATGGACCCCACATAAATAGTTAGTAGGTTTGTGGTGATGAAAACCAACATATATGGCAACACAGATCAGGGCTATATGGCACAAGGTGTCAATGGGTTATAGATCATAGGCTATGACATCGATTGAGTTTGATGTGTGGATATGATTAGCATGGGATCAGCCATGAGAGGGTAAAAGGGAGTGGAAGATGGTAGCACCATGCCTATGAAAAACAAAAATACATTAAAGGAAGGTGTTGTAACCTTGGGGGATGTTTGTTGAAAAAACCCTCCTAGGATTTTTTTCGACTCAAATTCTACCCTAAATTCACCTTCTCTTCTTGCTATTCTTCCAAGCTATGCTTGTCATCCTCTTCCTTTTTCTCAATCAATTACTCTAGGATACCAACATAGATATTAGTTAGCGTTATCTGGTCATAAGAGAAAGGGATGTACTCCTTACCATTTCAGTGGATGAGTTTGAACTCTCCTTTAGCTTTTGCTTCCAAACATGGAATCAACATGCTAGCCTACATTTTGGCATAAATGTAGTTGCATCAATCTTAATTTATGGCCATAATGTAAGGACGTTTACTCCTAACCCTCAAAGACTACCTAAATTCAATGATAGCAAGGTCTTTGATATTTATAGACCTTTATGGCTTGTTGGCTAGGACCTTCACCAATGAACGTGAAAGGCAATTTGGTGAACTACTAGAAAGACAATGTTATAGTGCTAAAAATGGTTTAAAACAAGTTATGAAAGATAAAAATAGAGGTAAATCCCACATGGAATTCAAAAATGATCAAATGAAACAAAAGTAGCTGAAAATGGAGCACTTTCTATAATTAGTAAGTGAGGGGTTAAGTGGGTTCACCCTTTTTCCAAAAATAGAAAGTTGGTAACCAGCTTCACCCATGTTGGCACATTAACTACCTCTACATTGGGTATGGTAGGGGGAAAGAAGGAAGATGAGATATGGGGGGTCAGAAGGAGTGCAATCTCACACCTTTCTAATTCAATGTTGGTGAAGTGGAAAAGGTTGAAAACTAAAGTGGAAAGTTGGTGTTTTTCCACTAGAACTTGATTTTAGCAGGCTACTAATTTTTGTAGCTAGAAAGGATGGGAGGAAGCTGACTTCTAGAAGTTTGATGTTTTCTAGAAGAGTTGTACCACCCACTTTGAAAACTAGAAAAAATTGGTGGTAAAATGAAAAAAGGTTGGAAAGGTATTAACATTGGATTTTGGAAAAAAAATTCATAGCAATTGCTATGAAATGCCAAGATCCAATCACCTGCAACTTCCATACTATAGTTTTGGTCATAATAGGGAAGGGGTAACATTGGTTTTTTGAAAGGTTTGGCTACAAAAAAAATCTACAAAACCTACAAGTGGCAATGTTAGCAATAGGGAAGATAGATTTGGTCATAGAAATTAGGCAAAGGTCCTCCTTCTACCATCAGAAAACTATTACAACTGAAAAAATTGATTGCTAGAAAACCAATATATCTAGTGTAGTAGCCTCAATCTAGAATCCCCAAGGCCTCTAAAAAATGGAATTCTAGGTGCCCTAGATGGTCTAGTAGATCACCCAAGGACTTATGAAATGTAAAACAAATAATGTAAAAAGAAATAAAATGCAGATCTTGAAATCACAAGCAAATAAAATTACATACAAACTGAAATTTGAAACTTTAATATAATAATAAAGAATTGGTTTTAGAAATTTGTATAAGAAATGCCCATGAAAGAGTAAATGGGGGTTCACTGGGGTAGGAGTTCAAAGCCCATTCAAGCCAATGTGATTTGCTCCACAATCTAGGTACTAAGCCACTCTTGATGCTTTTGAATCTCCTTTTCTGGAACTTTAGGTCTACAACTTGGATCACTACTAATCCAGATTACTCTATGCAAGAGGTTGGAAGTTCTAGAAATGTAGTGTTGGCACCAAAAATCCACAAGTCTCATGGCATTGCAAAGGAGGTAATAGGCTTGTAGTGGTTCCATGCTAGGAGGCTCTAAGAAGCTACATTTTTGCAAGGTTACAAGAGCTCTTGAAAGCCAAAAATGCTATATGCTTGAAAAATGCAAAAGTGGAAAAATTGAAATGGTATTGGGATGTTGGTTTTATAGGTTTTAGGCCATGATTTTTGCTAAAAATAGGCTGACAGAT
The DNA here is from genome assembly GCA_015680685.1 of Gnetum montanum. Lineage (NCBI taxonomy): Eukaryota > Viridiplantae > Streptophyta > Gnetopsida > Gnetales > Gnetaceae > Gnetum > Gnetum montanum. The sequence continues at coordinate 68,137 of MNCI01007064.1, read as the reverse complement.
TAGTTGCAAATTGGCTACAAATTTCTACCTTGTATAGATAGGTGCCTAAATTTGGGGGGTTACCATATATAGTAAGTGCCATCCCCTCAATGGTCATTCTATTTATTATAAATAGTAACAATGACATTTCTTCTACGCTAGAGGTAGGTCTTCCATGCTAAGCCTTCTACCATCCTTGTTGAAGTGGTTAATCAACATTGAGGTCATTAGAGTGTAAAAATATTACTCATGTAACTTCCATGCTAGGGGAGAGGAGTTTGAACATTAGGGGTGAGAAGCCTCCATGTTGAGGGTGAAGGTTTCCATGTTGGGAAGGAAGACCAAACTCTTCCATGTTGGGCATAATGCCTCTCTCCATTTCTCCCCACTAAGATCTACCTCTCCATGTTGGGGGTAGGTGAGATTTTCTCCCTACAGGTGTTTCCAATGTAGAAAAGTGTATACCCCACATAAAACCAATCAAATTGCCATTTTTAGCATCTAACAAGGCATTTTTGACCCCCAAACCTAAATATAGGTACTAGGTATGTTTTTTCACATGGAGAGTAAGGCTTTAACCAATTATGAGGTATTTTTCAATGACAAAAGTATAAAATATGTGAGATTACCCCTCATGGGTTACAATCTTCATATTTATAATGAAATTTTGCCTTGAGTTTATGGGGTGAAGCCTACATGGTGAAAAATGGTTATAACATGTAAATTTTTGTGGTGTTTCATCTCACAAATGGTAAGGTGACAATAGCATAGGTGGAAGATCCTACAAGGTAATAACCAACATTTAGCATCAACATAAGTAAGTTTAATAACTACTTAAAATAATAAAACACTTAGAATTTTCATAGCCATAAAACATTAGAAGCTATAGCCTTTATGTTTACCTTTCTTTTTCTTCTTCAGTGTGGGTTGAGTAGAGGTAATAGCTACCAGGGTCTAATCCAAGGAGCTCTTGGAACCCACCCACTAGTTGTGTATCATCCTCTCAAACATATAGTTCTTGTAGACAAGGTTGAATCTACTAGTGTATTCATCATAGTCTTATTTTATTATGTTCATACATAGTAGTGTTGATTTTGGGGCCCTTTTTGAATTCATTTATGGTGGTTTAAGCCACCTCAAAGTTTTGATCATTAGTCAAGCCTTGATCACTAACCCTATACCTGCAAGAAGTTCACAAAAAAGATGAATTTAGGAAAGGCAGTTTAGCCAATAATGCCATAAAATCATAAAAATACTACAATGATCATGCTTACCCATATAGATAGTACATAGTGCTAGGTAGATTCTAGAATAATGTGTGGGCTTTATGAGCCATCATCATAGTATTTTTAGCATTATACTGACTATATTCTGGCATAGTCTAGATCTCCATGAGGTAGCATGGACTAATCACATCTACAATTCCCCCTACTATCTAAGTAGGTGGGTTGTTAGTAATAAACTTGGTAATCAAGATAGATGCCTAAGTTAATAGTGCCTCCACTATGACCCTGACCACATCCACAAACAAGTGTGACCACAACATAACACTAAAGTTCTAAAGGATGTAAACAAGGAATTCCATTATCCCTAACTATAACTATAGTGAGACCATGTCCAAGGTCATATTAGGAAGAGGTGTATTGGCCTTGGGTTGGCCAATGTAGCATAGGATGCCCACTAACTCCACAATGATGAGTATAAACTTCAGAAAGACCCTACATGGCAAAGCAAAAATATTAGGATTGATTAGAATTCCTTAACAAGTTTGTAAAAGGATCCTAGTTAGGGGTGAAATTAGCTTCTATAAAAACATCTAAGGTTTTTATTCAAATTTTTATAGCCTTATACATTAGCCAAAATATTATAGCCTAGATAACATATCAAGTGACATATAACCAAATTTAGAGCCTAGAAAATAGCCATTAGCATAAATAATACCAAAAATAGAAAAAATTACTTGTAACCTTCAAAATCAAATTTAGAGCATGATAAACATTTTAGGACATCCCAAAAGGCATGGATATTGACAAGAGAAATCTCTACACATGTCAATCACATCCATCTCTAAAGGGGTAAAGTGTTATAACCAAAATTTAGCTTTATTGACATAGTTGTAACCAAATGTCATTAAAAATTCATTTGGGCTCTAATTTCAGTGATTCTACCATGAAAGGAATCATAAAATCATGAACCTTTCAGCCATAGTCATTAGAACTAGAAATAAATAACCATATTTTTCATAAAATATAACCAAAATTATCAATAATCATAGTTGTCACCATTAAGCCCCTTTCATGTAGGGTTGGGAGAAAATTTACCAAAACTTGTTTTGAGCTCTAAATAGAGTAATTTCATCACCATTTGAAAGTTTGAATAGAGCCCTAGGTACCCACACTTAAAAAAATTTATAACCCTTATCATTTATTCAAAAAAAAATCATTAATTTGGATAAAAATCTGAAAATGGCAAAAACCCCCTTTTGACACAAGTCTAATAAAAAATTCATTTCAAATCCAAATGAAGTGTTTCCACCTCCATTGGAATGCTGAAGCTAGGATCCACCTAGAAATAACAAAAAATAAGCCAAAAACCTTGTCGTTTGCTTAGAAATAATTCACAAATATACATGGAATTTCAAAAAATGACATGAAAAACGAAATTGCATGACCTCACGAAAACAACCATAACTTTGTCATTATTAACCCAAATTGAATGAAAAAATAGCCATTGGAAAGCTGAAATAGATACATACAAACTCATAATATCATATTTTAAAAATATTAGTTGTTTTCATATAAAACAATGCACAACTTTGCTTAAATTTTTTCATGTAAAAATCACCAAAAAGCTAAATTTTGTTAGGATTAAATTTTGATGGAGAGTTAAGCCTAGATTTGAGAAAAATGGCCTTATCCCCAAATTTATAGAAAAGGTGTGAAAATAGCAAGCCTAATTTTAAGAATGAAACCTACCAAAACCAAAATAATGAAATTACCATAGATTTACATAGAAATAGCCAAAATAAGAGGTGTGATTTCATCAAAATTTTGTTCTACACCTTCTATTAGTGTAGTTCTAAAGAAAACAACCCCACACATAGTAAGAAAAATAAGAAAAATGACTAGAAACCAAAGAAAAAATGGTTAGAACTACCTACCTTGGATTAGTGATAGAGTAAGTTTTGATTGAAATGAGTCTAGATGGTCTTGATAAGTCCCTTGCATGTTCATCTACCTTTTAAATTCTTGGATTCTAGCTCTTTGCCCCACCCTACTTGGGTGCCATGGAAAGCTTAATGGTGGGAATTGTTGAAATCTAAGAAGAATAGGGGTTAGATAGTGGCTACAAGGAAGACTAGGTGTTTGCATGCTCAAGATTGATGCTTTCTACTATAAAAATATCTTCTTGAGCTCTCTGGCAGTGTGTTTTTTATGTATAATGAAAATTGTTGTTGAAACTTATAAAATTTCATAATAAAAACTACATCAAAACCTAAACATCCACCTCTCTACCCTAGTTGCCAATCTAGTGGACCATAAATCAAAGTGCATTAAAGTGAAAGGAAAATAAAGTTTCTTCTATAGTGGAATGGATGTGAAATAATATCAATTTTTAAGCTTTAAAATGTTTTGATTATGGGCACCACTATATGCCCTCACTCTTGGCCCAAAAATTGCTTCAATGTTGAGTTTTGAGCAATTTTAACACTTAAAAAAATAACTAGGCATTAACTCCCATGAATCCACAATAGGGATATCATGTGCAACATGGATACATGCCTTCAAAATTATAAAACCATTAAAACATAACCTTTTTATCATTTTTAATAGCCAAAACCTATATCTTTCAACCCTAGGCTCCCAAGACAAGTTAAACATGGACAAAACTAGTTAACTTGGGCTTCCACATTAGCCCAATACTACCTAACATGGAAGAAGTAGGGTAACATTCATTATTACCTCCCAACACCCATCCAATCTTAGTTTGACCCCCATAGTGGGTCCACAAGACCTAAAAACCCTCAAAGCACCCGCAATAGCCTTGCAACCTCACCAAACCTAGTCAAAACATTGGGATTTCGTGGTTCCATGCTATTGGAGGCCTCATCCATGTTGAACATTCTAGCCCCAATGTCGATGAATGGGAGGAATATCAAAATTACCTAAATTGACTACCTAGTAGCCATATTTAATAGCCTTGTACCTCTTCATAGCCTCTAGTAGCTTTGAAGGACCTTAGAAGAAGCTGATTCTCTATCCATAGCAAGTTCCACATTGGTGAATTATCCCTCTACATTGGCCAACATAGAGTAAGGATGGAAACTAAGGGGTATGTAAGAGAATCTAAGTTATAATCCAAAATAACCAAATAACCTACCTTGGTAAACCCTAGACCCTATCCAAATCTTCTAGAGCTTTCAAAGACCCCAAAAGTAGTCAAAACGATACAAAACTATCATCCCCCTCTTTTCCATGTTAGGACCATCATGCCTAGCATGGAATAAGGGGGAAAGATTACTTGAGGCACCTAGGAGCCTCCAAACCAGTGGATCTTGACACCAAGCATCGACCATCAAAATTGACAACTCTAAAAGATGACATGCATGGTTGACTAGCTATTGAACTTGTTGGATCTAACATTCTTGGATCATCCACATGCATGGAGCTAGGAATATTAATGGAAGTTTCTTGAAGTAAGAAAATAATCTTAAATTATCTTGAACTAATATCAAAATCTAGATAGCCTCTCTGAATGCCACTAGACTTCAAGAAGTCAACAAAATTTAACTTTCTAAGGTTGTTCCATGTGGGAGAGGATCTCATCCATGTTGAGAATTCTAGTCTCAATGTGGATAGAAGGGGAAGAACTAAAATTTCTGAATTTTTCATGTACTTTGCCTTCCAGAAGCAACCTAACCCTTCTGGAATCCTCTAGACCTTTGGAAGGAAACTACAATAGTCCAAAACTACCTCCTCTTGGTTCTCCACATTGAGGAGAATTCCATCCATGCTATGAATTCTAGCTATAGTGTGGATGGAGGGGGAGTAGCCTAAAAACCCTCTTACAAGCCTCAAAATGATCAAATTTCAACCACTAGCACCGATGGGAAACACTAGTAGCCCTATAGACACATATGCATAGATAAAACTGTTAAAAATTAGCATAAAGATGAGCCCCCTAGTTCCTCCATGCTAGGAGCCACTACTTCCACACCAGCTAGCCTAGAAGTAGGGGGATAACTTTGGGGGGGACTCAAAAATATCCTTTAGGTACCTCAAATGGACACTACAAAGCTTTGTGTACATCCTAGGATCCTTTCTACTCTTCCTTGAATCCTAAAACACTTCAAAATTGATCTTGAATAACCAAAAATCTTTCCTTCAAATCTTCCATGCTAAGCATGGGAACCCTAGTGTAAAAGAAGGGGTGGAACATCAAATACCACTTAACATATCTAATGTCTAAAAATGTTAGTGACTACAACACTAAGAGGTCTGCGAGCATATATCCTAACCCTGAATTTATGCAAGGGCCATGCTGGAAAATAGAAATGAGGTGCCTTGAACCATCTTATTAATCAAACAAGGACTTACATGGTGTTAAAACAACTATGTGTGAAAAGGGTTTATACTACATTAAACACGGGCATTGAGTCCAGCTAAGCTAGAGTATAGTGGGGTGTCCTAGCCTGAGAATTGTGATGTAAACATGCAAATGCATATGAAAAATGAGAAAATATAAGTGATACACTGAATACCAAAGAGGAATGCTTGAGAAATGCAATAGAATTTGAGAATAAAAGTGCACCACCCCAAAAGAGGAAGCATAGCTAATTCCAAAAGGATCTCAAAAGGCATATAGTGTGCAACAGACATAGTGGGAGCATAGTCATAGTCTCAGTGGTGTTGGACCATGAAGTCTGGTGCTCACAGTGATGAATTGTGCCTATCGAGTTGGTCACAATGATGTACCATGTGATATTCTATAGGTCTACAACAAGGCTATAGTGTACCGTGAGGTGCAAGGTTGCAACGAGGTCATGGTATATCATGCAATGTAGGGTTGCAACAGGGTCACAGTGTACCTTGTAGTGTAGGGCTACCTCTTTGCTAATGTGGTGTGCTCTAGGTCTTATTCACCCATGGAGCTAAGTGCCAAGATGCTAAAGTGCCAAATACCAAATGAAAGTTCCAACTACCCATTGGTAAAAAATGGAAGCCAACCCCTAAAACATTTTCTTGTAGGGGTATTTATAGGGCTAGGGTTAGCCCAAGTGCCATGTGGCAATGTGATAGGTGGGATCATAAGAAAAATTCAAAAAAATTTCTAAGTTTTGAGGTGACCAAAAAAATTTCAAAAATTTTCTAACTCTACTTATGATGCTTGTATCTTGTTACATGTGGAACATAGGACATTGGTTGCTACACTAGTCCTGTGTTACATGTAGGACATGAAACACTAGCTACTACACTCATCCCATGTTACATGTGGGACATGGAACACTAGCTGCTACACTTATCGCATGTTATGTGTGGAACATAGGATGCTCCCCAGGGACAAGGTGTAGCATGGACACTTAGAAGAATCTCACAAAGATTATAATCCTTCTTCTTGCTATGCTAGCTACACTTTGGAGCATAGCAAGAGGGGTATCCTTAGAAGTTAGAAAATCTACCAAATGCCTCTTCCATGCTGAGCTAGCTTGACAATTTCTAGCTTGACACTTAGGCAAAAGTAGCCATTGAGATGTTGGCTACACTCTAGAGCGTAGCAGGGATAATGGGAACATAGCAAAACACTTAGAAAACTTTCTCTAGCTTACTACAATCATCCTGTGTTATGTGCAAGATGTCTAACTTAGCAGTTAGAAGAAATTTTGCAAAACTGATGTCCCATGATGGCTACACTCTAGAATGTAGCAAGGGAAATGTGAGCATAGCACAACACTTAGAAAAATTTCTCTAGCTACTATTGACACTTTGAAAATTTTTGTAAGAAAAGGCTTCAAGCATGATACACTGGCTATGCTAGGGTGTGTAGCACCAACACTTAGGAAATTTGCTAAGTTTTGACACTTAGACAAATTTGCAAAAAGGGCCATCGTTTTGACACTTAGAAAAATTTTGCAAATATGGTAGATGGAGTTGACTACACTCAAAACTTAGAAACATTTGGGCAAAGTGCCACTATTTTGACACTTAACCAAATTTGTAGTTGAGATTTCAAGACCCAAAATTTTGTGGTGTTTCAACAACCATTGAAATAACCAAGTTTTGATGTTGGGTATCAACAATCTACACTGGATACCTTAGGAATGACATGCATGGCTAGAAATGATAGAAAATGGAAAAAAGAATGGTCCCTTAGTTCTTCCACACTAAGTTCCACCTCTTCCACACTAGCCAACATGGAAGTAGGAGGGAACTATGGGGGGACTCAGAAATGGCCATTGAACACCTCAAGTAAACACCCTACAATTGTACATGAATCCTAAGGTTAGTTTTACACCTTCTAGAGCCCTCAAACCTCATAAACATGACTACAAATGGCTATAACAATGCTTCCCTAATCTTCCATACTAAGCATACCATCCTCATTTTGGAAGAAAGGAGGAAAGATCAAAAGCCACCTAGCAAACCTCCAAATTGATGGATCTTGACCTTAAACCCTAGTCCTTAACCTCAGCAATCCTGGGAGCATACATGCATAATCGATTGAGGTCAAAATTAATCTAGATCTGAGATTTGTGATTCTTCCATTTTGGGGACCCTATCTTCTATGCTATCCAAAATGGAGACTAAGGAAGGGAACTCATTTGTGGCTCATAGACACCTCAGAATGACATAAAATGACCTTGCCCTATTAGCATCCATTAGAGCCTTCAAACCTTAGGAAATTGATTCCAAAAGGATAAAAACTATTCCCGTTAGTCTTCCACATTGGGAACCCCATCCCTAGCATGGGAGAAAGAAGGAAAGACCAAAAAGCACTTAGGAATACCCAAAACATCCAAATTTTGACCTAAAACACTAACTTTTAACCCTAGCACCTCCGAAAGCTGACATGCACAGTCAATTGCAAGTCAAATTGGCCTAGATTTGGGATTCTTGCTCCATACATGTTAGAGAGGATCCCCTCTATGTTATGCCATATGAAAACAAGGGAAATCCCATTTTTTAATTTTTGATGGCAAGATGACACTCTCAAGGACCAAAAACCTATGTCGAGAAAGCCTAGAACCTTATAACCTTAAAATTATGCTTGTATGGATTTGTTTTGATCCTTAAAACCTCTTCCCCCTAATCTTCCATGTTGGAGTCANGAGAGGGGGGGGGGGGGGGGGGGGGGGGGGGGGGGTGAAACCTTTTGTTTCCTTTAATAACCTCCAAACATGAGCAAAAGTAGCTAGAAACTTCCAAAATCATAATCTATGGCCCTATGAGCCTAGGAACCTAGTCAACATGCTCTCAAACCATCCTAAAACCATTGAATAAGTGTCCCCTCCATTATTCCATGTTTGGGATATAGTGCTTAGTTTTGAAGAAGGGAGGGAAGCCATCTCAAGATGTTTTTACACCTAAAACTAACTCAAATTATCTCTAAACAAAGCTAGGGGATGCACAACTTTAAGATCTAGGTTTTGGCTACTTGTTTAACCATGTTTGATCTTGTTTTTACTTGTATTTTAATTCTCCATGCTGATCCCACTCTCTTCCATGGTACATAATGTGGAAATAAAGGGGGAGAATTACAAAACCTACCTTTTTACTTTTACTAACCTCTAAAGTGATCAATTTTCATAGTTCTAGCCTTGTGCTATCTTCAGAAGACCTTGGAACCTCAATTTTGGAGCTCTAGATGCCCTAAAATCCACTTTCCTTAGTTTCCATGCTAAGGGTCCCTTCTTCGATGTTAGCTATCATGGAATTGGGAGGGGGGACAGGGGGGGAGCCTAGCATGGAAGTGTCAAAACTATTGATTTCTAGGTCTAAACAGCCCCAAAATAGCCTTGTCTAATGCCCATACTCACCTAATAGCCTTTTAGCCTTAAACCATGGACCACTAATGCCTAAAATTGGAAACATCTAATCTCTTATGACCTATATTAGCCAAGTTTCATCTTATGTAGCCTAGTTTTCTTGATTTGGCCTTATAACATGATGTTTCAACTTGTTTCTAGCCTTGTGTTCCATTGTTGACATTGATAACCTTTTTATAGCTTTTATATAGGCTTATACTTTCCCTATTTGCCTTATTATAGCCTCATTCTCCTTTTTTAACCATTGATTAGTATCAAATAGTGGGGCTTGACCTTCCTTGACCATTGTTTGGCACCATGTGACCATGGCCTGTTAAGGTGTAAAATTGGTGAAATTGTGGCCCTCATTGAACATTTGTAGCCATATTTCTCATAATTCCATTTATTTGGCACTTGTTCCACTTTTTTTACTTGATTTTTACTCTATTTGTAGCCTTGGATGATCCTATTTTTATTAGAATAGCATGTATTTACATAATTTTATCGCATTTTAGCATTGTTTATTTACTTTTACCTAGGTGTCACTTAATATGCTTATGGTTGACATGCAAGATCAATGTATGAGCATCTAGGAGAAATTAAATCTACCTTTAAGCCTAAGTGGCCTCATACTGATGTAAAATGGTATATCAACCTTGATTATCTAGATCTTGAGCATGATAATCTTGTCAAATAGGTAGCCTCAATAGGGAAACCTCTAGAATGGCCTAAAAACCTAGTTAAAACCCTTGACTTAGAGGTCCCAACATAACTGAAAATTCTCTAGTTGAGGTTCCTATCACAACACATAGTGTTGAGAAGAAAACCCTTAAACTAAGTTCATCACTAAAACCTTAATAGGCTCAAGACATCACTAAGGTCCTACAAGATAACATTAAGGCCTTTGCCTAGTCATATGAAGATATGCCAAGCCTAGTCCCCTGCTTAGTCTAGCTCAACATCATATTTGATCCTAACATTAGATTGGTTAAGTAGAAAGTATGTAAGATTAAACCTAATCTGGCCTTGGTATTTTGCGATGAGATCTCAAAGCTCTACCAAGCTAGTTTCATTAGGGTTTTCAACTATGCAAAATGGATGTTCAACATAGTGGTATTCCTTAAGAAAAATGGAGGTATCCATATTTGCATCAATTTTTGAGACCTAAATAAAGAAACTATAAAGCATGGATTTTCTTTTCTTAGTATTGATTGACTTAGTTGTAATATGATTGGATGTGCCTTGTTGTCTTTTATGGACAGATTCCCAAGGTACATCTAGATTAGGATCAACCTAGGACATGAATTGAGCATGACCTTCATAACCTATTGGGGTACATTTTGCTATATCATGATGTCCTTTGGCCTTAATAACACAAGATAAACCTATCACTAAGTCATGACCTATATCTTTAGCAATCACATGTTAGGTTTGCTCAATGATTACGTTGACAATATAGCTATTAAGTCAAAAATGGCTAGTGGCCATGCTAATGACCTAGATCTTGTGACTAAACTATGCCTAAAGTACAAGCTTAGGCTAAATCCTAAGAAATGTATCTTTGGTGTCAATAAAAATAAGATGTTTATCTTTGTAGTGTCTAAAGAAAGGATATGGGTAGATCTTGATAAGGTTAAGGCCATATCCAAAATAGTAACACCTACCAACCTTAAGGAGCTTCATGGATTACAAAGTAGATTACAATTTATTTATAGGTTTATTGCTAGGATTATAGATAAATTACAGTCCATGCAACACTTTCTTAATAAAGAAGTTCACTATGGGTGAATGGCTCAATGCGAAGAGGCCTTTAAAAACCTTAAGCAAGAGTTGGCACAACTATCAATGGTCTATCCTCTGCAAAAGGATAAACTGTTTTACGTCTACCTTGTCATCTTTGACTTTTCCATTGCCTCTTTACTCTATTAGAAATGTGATGATGTCATAGAGATGCTAGTATACTACCTTAGTGATGCATTAGTTATCCACAAGATCCAATACACTGAAGTGGAGAAGTAATGTCTAGTACTAGTCTTCTCATTGCAAAAGTGGAGACACTACCATTTCAGAAGCTAAGTCAACATCATTTGCAAAGATAATATATGTAGAGCAATAATTAATAATATATATGAAAGTCATCATATAGCCTAATGGAAAGCCATAACTATGGAGTTTGACTTTCATTACATCTCTCAATCCTCAATGAAAGGTCAAGCTATAGAAATACAACTCATAGTTTTACCTATTGATAACCAAGTAGCTAGAGATATTGAGTTGCCTAATTAGCACATTAACACTATTAGCCAAGTTCACAAGGGATATGAGGTGGTCATGCACTTTGATGAAGCTTCAACTACCCATGGAACCAATGTTGCTACCATCATAATGTTCCCATCTAGTGAAATTTGATCCTTTGCTTATCATTTTGAGTTTTCATGTACAAAAAACATAATGAAGTATGAGGGTTTGATCAAAGTAATGATGGCAGCTTGTACCCTAGGAATTAGATGCTTAATGATCAAAGGATATTCACAACTTGTGGTTAATCAAGTAACTAAAGTTTATGCATGTAAAGCCAAACACATATAATCTTATTGTGACCTAGGGAAGAAATTGTTATAATAATTTGTAGATGTTAATATCCAACACATACATAAAAACAATAATTTTAGAGCTAATGCAATTGCAACATTAGTCCACATTGTTACACTATATTTGTTTAGTAGGTTCCCCACCTTAGCCATGGATTGTGCTATTTCCATCATGCTGAACACTAATGATTCCTTTGTGGTCATTGTTCATACTACTCCTACCAGGGAGTGGTATGATGATATCAAATTTTACCTTATGCATGATGAATCCTCACAAGGCCTTATTACTACTCAAAAGAAAATTGTGCATAAATTCTTAAAGTAGTATGTCATTGTACGTGATAACACATTATGTTGACAATCCTAGAATGGCATATTACTAAAAGTGCTTGGATAAAACAAAAACTAGAATAGTCCTAGAAGATGCTCATGAGGGTGTTTGTGGAGGACATATAGAACCTAAAGCTATGGCTACTAAGATTATATGTTTAGTCTATTACTAGCCCCATATGGAATGTGATTGCATGTAGAAGGTTAAGCAATGTGACATGTGCCAGTAGCATAATAACCTAATACATGTATCACTGATTGAGTTGCATAAAGGTCAGATCACATGGCCATTTAAATGATGGGGATTGGATATTATTGGACCTGTAACACCTAATTATTCCATAGGAAAAAGCTTCTTCATCATCACAACTAAATACTTCACAAGTGGGTTGAGGCTATTCACCTAAGGAACACTACATCTAACAAAGTTTGCAAAGTTATCCTAGATAACATTGTAGCCCATTTTGGCATACCAATGACCATAGTTATAGATAATGGACCATAATTTAGTATCCATTAATTGAAATACTTCTATCACAACCTATGCATTAATCATTCCTTTTCATCACCTTATTACCCTCAAGCCACTGGGCAAGCAAAGGCTAGCAACAAAGCCATCATCAACTTGCTTAAGAAGATGCTTAATAATAGTAGGTGTAAATGCCATGAGTAACTTGTTCATGCACTATGGGCCAATAGAATAACCTATAACATGGAAATTCATGTAACCCCTTATAGCTTAATCTTTGGTTTTGGAGATATTTTACCTCTTGAATTACAAGTGCCATCACTTCATGTAGCTTTGTCCAACTTCATCAATGATGAGAAAAATAAGGAGTTGTAGATAGCAACCCTAGACTTGGTGGAGTAGTGTATGCAAGTGCTTGCTCACATTGAAAATTATCAAGAGAGGTATAAATGATAGAACCATCATAAGTTGATTAAGTGTAAGATCAAAGTGGGTGACCTATACTCAAATCCATCTATGAGCATGCAGATAAATTTTTAGCCAGCTAGGAAGGACCCTTCCTTGTCACCAAAGCCTATGAGAATGGAGCATTCAGGATAGCCAACATGGATGAGAATGAGTTGGCCAATACAATCAATCATTCCTATCTAAAGTCATATTACATGTATCCAATGATCATCAATAAGAGAGCCTACTTATAATGGTCTACCAAGGTCTAAAACTAATGGCATTACCTAATAAGGCCTTAAATTGGCAATATGGCCTATGAAGGCCTTAAACCAATACCATGATTCACTACAAACTTAAACTAGCACCATAGGCTACAAATTGGTATCATGGCCTACCACGATCCTAAAATAGCAACCTTAATTACTTGGGTAGCTTGGTTTTAACATTTCATGTGGCCTATATATGCATTATAATGTTATAACATGCCTTTTTTGCTTGGTTTTCTTATCGTCTTAGAGTTGTGTTGCTAGGATGAAGCCTGAAGCCATTACAAGGATGCAACTTATTATGGTAGCAAGTCATCACATGACCTTAATGTGTAAGATTTGGTGTGTTTGTCCTACTATGTTAAGAGTGCTTGTGCCATTGTCCTCCATCTAATAACACTCCTTGAGGTGAACCCCATAGCCTAAATATAACCTTTCTTACCCTAAGCAACAACATTAACCTATGTTTGACACTCATGTTTCATATCCATACCTTCATCATGCTCCATCATCAAGTCCACTTGAATGTAACACACTTCATTTAGTTAGAAAGCATTAAGTCCATTGAATATAACACATCTTATTTGATGGGAAAACCATTAAGTCCATCAAGTCTAATGCATCTCCCTCGATGGGATAGCCACCAAGTCCATTGAGTGTAACGTAACTCACTCAATGAGAAAACCATGTTAAACCGTCCCTAGTAATGAGACCTAATGAAGGCCTCACCTTAAAAAATAAATGGGAAAGAAAATTACCAAGAGGCTGAATGGCCAAATGAAGCCTCAAAGCCTAATGGCAAAAGTAACCTTAGAGCTAAGTGATTGGAACTTAAAATGCATTTGCTAAGTGACCAACACTTCAAAACATGTCAATACCACACTATAACCATGATTTCAACACTTGGAATGCATTGTCAGCCTTCATAACCATTTTTTTACAACCTTAACATCATCATCTCATCATCATGGCCTTAATGCATCATCATAAGCATTCTTCATCATGGTTTGACATAACTAGATCAAGCATGGAGATGGAATGTTGATGGTGGACCTACATTGATGTTTTGTATTCTTTGTTAGTTCCTCTTAAGTTAATCCTCTAGATACCAACAAAGAGGGACCATTAAAACACCACAAAAGTTTGCATGTTATAACCATTTCTAATCATGGATCCTTCACCCTATGAAAGTCAAGGAAAAACTTTATTATAAATGTGAATATTGTAATACATAAGAGGCAATCTCACATATTTCATGCTTTTGAGGCTAAAACATGCCTCATAAGTAGTCAAAGCCTCATTCCTCAAGTGAAAAAAATTACATGATGTCTATATTTGGGCTTGGAAGGGTCAATAGTGCATTTTAGGATGCCAAAAATGGTAATTTGATAGGTTTTATTAAGGGTAAACACTTTTTCTGTGCTAGAAACACCTATAGAAGGAAAATCTCACCTACCCCCAACGTGGAGAGACAAATATTAGCATGGAGAACTAGGGGGAGATATGATGTTCAATGTGGAAAAGTTTGATCTTCTTTTCCAACATGGATACCCTCATCCTCATTATGGAGGCTTCTCATCCCTACATTGAAACTCCTCTCTCCTAGCATGGAAGCTACATGAGTAAGATTTTTGTGCTCTAATGGCCTCATGGTTGACCAACTACTTTAACTAGGATGGTATAAGGCTTAGCCTAGAAGATCTACCTCCAATGTAGAAGATGCCCACCCTCCCCCCATTATAATGTATATTAAATAAAATGACCATGGGGTTTTAGCACTTACTATACATAGTAATACTCCAAATTTGGGCACCCATCTCACCTATATGAGGCAAAAATTTGTAGCAATTTGCAACCAATCTATCTACCAATTTGTAGCAAAAATCATGGCCTAAAAACTATAAAACCAAAATCCAAAAACCCCTTTGAGGTTGGAAAATATTGCAATTTCAATCACATAGCAATTTTGGCTTCCAAGAGCTCTTGAAACCTTGTAGAAGTGCAACTTCCTAGAGCTTCCCAGTGTGGAACCCTTGCAATCTTGTTACCTCCTTTTGAAATCCCCTTCGGACTTGTGGATTTTTTATGTTAATGCTACATCTCTAGGATCTTCAAACCCCAATGTGGATAAATCTAGTACCTATATTTCTCACTTTTCTCATCCTCAGCAATGATCCAAGTTGTAGATCTAAAGATGTAGAAGAGGTGGTTTGACAACATCAAGAGTGGTTGAGCATATGGATCATGAAGCAGATCACATTAGCTTTAACAGGCTCTAAATTCCTACCCTAAGGAGCCCTCTTTTTCTCTCTTAGGAGAAATTCTTGTACACATCCATAAATTTATTCTTTATTTATTTAAATAAAGTTTCAAAATTTTAGTTTTCATGCAAAATATTTTTCTTCTGATTTCTAGATATATATTCTTGTTATTTGCATTATTTGTATTGCATTCTATATGTCCTTGAGTGATTTACTAGATCATCTAGGGTTCCTTGAATTTCATTTTTTTGGGGGCCTTGGGGATTCAAGGTTGAGGCTAATGCACCAAATTTCTCAATTTTCTAGTATTTTTTTTAGGTTACAACAAAGGAATGTGCACAATATGTTCCTATAGTCACAAGGGGTTCACTTTGGTGGAGGTTTAGAGTTCATTGGAACTAGTGGCTCTACATTTCATGGTTAGCTCCACTATCTAGAGGTTCTATAACTCCCAGTGCTATTAAAACTTGCCACTCTCTACACTAGATTTACAATGTTGGTGATGTAGGAGGATGAGATATGTGGGGGTTTCTTGGTAACTAGGGAGGAGCAACACTGGGAGTCTCAAGTCCAAAATGCTCAACATTGATACTAAACACTCACATAACCTTGAAGGGGTTAGAAGATGTTACAATGGCTATAAAGGTTCCACATAGGGATATTTTAAGAAGCTATGTAGTTGCAAGATTGCAAAAACTCTAAAATGTAAAAGTATTCCTAACATGCAAAAGGATGGAACCTTTCTATGGTGTTGGTGCTTGGTTTTTATATTATTTTGGGCATAAATTTGGCTACAAATTTTGACTAATTGCTTATAGAATTCTAGTTACATGTAGGTGTTTATGGGTGTAAAAATCTAGCCAGATTGCTATGCATGGTATGTCTTAATACCACCATGGAATCAAAAACATTTTTTTTAATAAAAATAGTAAATGGAAATTTCATTCATGTTGGCTTCTTCCACCTACTTTGGACCTTCCAATAGTAATTCTAGGGTATAGGGTCAACACTAAAGTTAGAGCAATGCTAAAATTTTATGCCATGCTGGAGCAATGTTGGGGGGAAGGTGCAATGTTGGAGGGGTGTGTGTGTGTGTGTGTGTGTGTGTGTGTGTGTGGGGTGGGGTTGGAATGCAGTAGCAATGTTGGGGGTAAGATTCATACACCACTGCCCACCTTCCCCGCCCGCCCCCCTTACTAGGCATGATTGATGTTACATCCATTAACACTAGGTATAGATGGATCATACCCTCCCATAGGTGTTTCTAGCATAGTAAATGTTATAACCCCTACAAAACCCATCAAAATGCCAATTTTAGTAGTCCAAAAGGCATTTTTAGCCCCACCAAGATCAAACATGGATATAATATGCCTTTATTCACCTAGGGATTAAGGATTTAACCATGTATGAGATATTTGTTAGTCCCAAAAGCTAAAGTATGTGAAATTGCATCTCTTGGATTGCAATCTTCACACTTTACATTGAAATTTATCCTCAAGTTTTATGGAGTGAGGGGTACAAAAAATACAAAATGCATTTTTTGTGGTCTTTCATAACGAATTCCATTATTGGATAAAATTTTGGACAAGTTCAAGAAGCCTCTATTTGATCTTCATTAATTCATCAAGGATGGTGTCAGGTTTTAATTTATACTTGAAACAATTCAAAAATTGTGCAGTCAAGTCTTCTAATGACGAAATAGATCCTCTAGGTAATGCATGGTACCTTTCTAAGGCTTTCCTAGTAAGGGACATGAGGAAGATATGCAAGATGGTATAAGGCTAAGCCGATAGAAATAAACATTTAGAATAGAGGGTCGTGAGGTGTGCATTACGATCATTCTCTTTGTTGTACTTGGTAAACTATGATATAGGAATGGTAAAGGAAGGAGTGATATATGGTATGGTTGGATTAATAGGATCATCTTGGTAGAAGTCCATTATTTTACCATCTATGTGCTAGAGGCCTTGAGCTTACGTAGCTCTTTGGTGATGCCTTAGATCATTTGGAGGCCTAATCTAAGCTTTACATCACTTTGATCAGTTGTGGGCCTTATACAAATGGTTGAGAGGGAAGTTGGAAGACCTATGATCATGCAATGAATAATGACAAGGATGAAGAGGCTAGGTATTCATGGTTTTACGGAGGCTAAACAATGTGAAGAAACTTTGAGCTAGCACTTGAGCGATTAAGGGGAAAGATGGGATTTAAGTAGCTTTAGTCACTTGGAGTACCACTAAGGAATCCACTAGGATAGAGAAGGAATGGAACATGGTGAACACCATGGGGATGGCTACATGGGGTGACATTATGTTGCAAAAGATATGGATGAGAAGAGGAAATCGTATTGAGGCATTGTTTATGCCTAGTGTGTAGCAATGATGGGTGTTAACCCAAACATGGTATGATGGACATGAGGAGAAGAGGTTTGAGAAACCTATCTCACAAATGATGCAAGAGAAGGTGAACTAGGTGTAGTGGTCTATGGAACCAATTATTGAAGAAGACACCCAATGAAGGTCTCTAGATTCGATGTTGAAAACATGCTTCTAGTTTTTACACCCCCNGAAAAAATATGCTAGATTTTACTTGGTGGAAAAGATACATTGGGTGCTCTTGAAAAATATGTTGGTTTTCCTTAGAAAATATACACTTTCTGTACTTGGAAAATATGCTAGTTTTGAGAAAAATTTTTGGCCTTGTAGGAGATGCCCAATGGAAAATTTTCAAAGGCTACAAAAGATATATGCAAGTGAAAAATACGTTGGCCTCGAGGAAAACCCAAAGGCAAGTTGTGAAATATGCAAAGTGAAAGTTTTTAAAAGTATGTTGTGCAATGGAAAGTCTAGTAGTTTCTATAACAATTGAAGGCGCCAAAACTAGTTGTAATAAATATGCTAGGTTTTAAACTTGTAGGAGAATAGGTGCCTATCCTTGTTTTGAGCAAAATTTCAAGGAAAAATTCAAAGATTTTCTAGTAAACTTAAGCAAATAAAACTTAATATTGATGCATAGGAAAAGGTAGAGGAGGATTGGACAAAGAATTGAAAAAGGTTCTCTTTCTAGTGCTAGAAACTATAACATTGGAAATATTCAATGCTAGAAAATTGAAGATTTCTAGTAAAATAGTTTGACATCTAGGTGCCACAACCCTTGAGAAAGGGATCTAAAGTAACCTAGACATTTTGGCCAATCACTTAGAGACTTGGAATTCATAAATAATTTAATTAATTATAATGAAAAATTTAGATCTAGTTTTAGAGAAACAAAAAATAAACTTGAACTGCATAAATGAACTACAAAAATCTTAGTTAAAATAATAAAATATTGTAGGAAAAAAGTTTGAATGAGTATAAGTTTATGGGATTTGAATGGATCAAAAAGCTAAAAGGGTGGTTCTTGATCACTAGAGAAGTTAGTAGTGTATGTATTGAAGTTAGCTATAGTCTCTGGAGATTCAAAGTTATGCTCTTGAAGCTCTTTATTTTCTCTCTCTCTCATTGGATCTATGTTGTGGTGGTGAAGTGGTTTCTAGACTTCTAGTGAATTTGCATTGCTCTAAGAGTCTTTTTACTTAGCCGAATGAAAATTTTCTAGAGGTCATTTTAAAGTGATCAAGCTTGATTTATATAGGTCATGTGGTGTATCATATGTTGTTGTAGATTCCTGCCATGATTGTTGATAGATTAGTACAAATTGCATGTGTTTGTAGATCATCTACCCCTATCATATTTATTTGATTTATCAAGTTTTGATAATTTTTATACTAGCTGCATCACAAAATACACTAATCAATATATCTTGTGTTGGTACCATTGTATTTTCTAATGCCCAAATTTATACATTAGCTATAGGTATCTTTAACACAAAAATCAAAGCTCAAAAATTTATACGCTAGCTATAGGTGGTTCTAGCATATAAATTTCTATGGCCATCATAAAAACACTAGAAATCCCAAATTTGGTGATTCCCAAGGCATTTTTAGCCTTCCCAAGCCTAGGTACATTCATGACACAACTTTTTCTACTTTGAAAGTGAGGCATTGATCACTTATAAAGAATTTGTTAGCCCTTGTAAGTTAAGGTGTCTGAGATTGTAGCTTATAAACTATAAATCTTAGATTTCACAATGAGAATTCTACTTCACAGTCTAGTGATGAAGGTTACAATGCCAATTGTTAGGAAAAAATAAGGCAATTACATCTACCATTATTTTTACACAAAATTACAATGAATTTTGGCTATGGTTTGCAACATGAATTTTCTTTGTGGTGTTTCAAATAAAATACAAATGATAAATAAGATGATTAATATGGAGGAAAGGATTTTTTCATTTCCTTGTTAATAATTAACATGATTTATTAATAAAAAATTGTAATTTACCTCATCTGAAAGGCCAAAACTATAAGTAGAGATGAAAAGTATATGAAAGATAAAATTGATAATAAGGGCTAAGTTTTTGAGAAAAATAAGAGTTTTGATGATGAAATTTAATATTTTGTAGGTGTAGGTATGAATGATGAAGTTGTAGGTACTATCCACAATTTATTTGTAACCAAGAGAGGGCTATTTTAATGAACTATTTAGCAAGTGTCACTAGAGCTAAAAAATTTTAACTTTGAAGCAAATGACTCGAGAACTATCTAAGTGATGATACCATTGGAATCAAAGTGAGAAAATGAGTTGTTGGGACATAGACATTGGATTGAGATTTCAAAATAGCAAGAGGAGTCATTCTAGCCATGGAACACAACGTAGATATTAGAAAAATAGCTACACTCATGCTTTTGATATCTTAAAGCCCAAGAATGTAGTCTAGATCTTAAGAAATTGGAACCAAATTTGTCTTTTGATCTAATATTTATAGGCCAGGGGTTTTCAAATTTGACCTTGAAGTTAAGTGTAGTTAACTGAATTTTTTTTTAAAAAAACTTGAAATGTAAATATTAGGTAATGCAAGTACTAATGCTATTATCAACATCAACATTAATTGAAAGTTAGAATTTTTTAGTATCCTCAATGCTACCATACCAAGACCTAGAGACCTACCCTAATGTCCAAAATGATGCTAAATTATACCATGATGATGATTATGAGATGCTAAGAACTTTGTGGACTTGGACAATAATGTCAAATTCCAAGGTTAGAGTTCTTGCTTGGTGCTAATGCTGCTATCGTCAGTGTCATGTAGCCTTAAATTAAGTCGTAATCTTCTAAACTAACATTGAACCTACTAAATTTTTCATTTGATACCTTGAAAATGATGTTAATTGGCCATTGGAGAGCATGTAAGACCAAAATTGATTTTAAAATGTTGGTTTTTACATGTACAAGTGTTATTGATAGAACCAGGGTGGTGAATATGGTGCTAACATTAATGCTAGCATTTGTGTTGATAATCTAGATGTAGAAAAAAAATTTTGTGTGTGTGTTGTACTTTCATTATTTTCTACCTAAGTCAAGTTTTCAAGTATATCCTTTGGCTTCTTAGCTTAAATCCATCTTTAGTAGTCTAGATTCAATGTTCTAGATCATATGCAATGTGGTTTACGGTCTTAATCTTTAGCTTTTACTAGAAGTGACGTCTCACATTATCTACAACATCATTTTTGGTTTTCATCCATGATCTTTAGTTTTGATGTTTGGTGTCAAATCCTGTGTTGATCTTGAATTCAATGTTTTGGAAAAATAACTTTTCAATATGTAGTATCATTTTATCTCTTGACATTATACATCAATTTTTCTTAATGTTTGATGTTATTTTTTTTTACATCAACTATCTGCACATCGATTCTCCTATCAAAAATCTTCTAAAATATTCTATGGATCCTAATGCATCATGTCTCCATGATCTACAAGACATTCTCAGCTTATAAATAGGATAATACTCCTAAACAAAACGGATTTGGATAATTCATATGATTAACATCTAATTGCCTTCTTTCCAACTATCTCAAATGTTAAGTGCAATTTTATTTTACTTATCACTTTGACAATTTGAAAATCTTTCCAAAGATTTTTCCTATCTACAAAACAACTATTCTCTTACTAGAGATATTAGCTCCTTTCTAATTCTCTCTTTTTCTTACTAATACATTTGTATCTCCTTCATGTTTTCCTCTTGACACATGGAGAATGATTTAGAAATTTGGACAACACATTGATATAATCCAATACTTTCTTGTTAGCTCTAGCATCTATAGTGATTCTTGTTAGATCTACATTAGGAACACACATCAAAAAGAGAGAATAGGATAACTATTGTCACATTTCATCCATTTCATGGAGTAGTACTTACGATAGTTAAGCTATAGGATATGAATTATAAATGGCTTTTAATTTTAACATGGCTCTATATTTACCTAAGAAAAGGGACTCTATATCTCATAATAATTCATGGTTCTTAATTAAGGAAATAAAAGCTCAAGTCCTAATTACGATTCTTGATTCTCAAAGATTTAAAGCCAAGTTTTTGATAAGAGCTATAGTATGAGTGAAGTTGTGGAAATTAAGCTTAAAAATAAAGTTACAAATCCAGGGATTGCAAAAGTGCATATTAGGGTAGAAACTATTTAGGAATGGAGTTGAGTTAAGATTTTTTTTTTCAAAATAAAATCCAAAGTAGAGCTAGTTCATGAAGTTAAAGATTCAAAGCTAAATAAATAATTTAGAGAATATCCCAGTTTGTATTGATCATATAAGAATATGAAGTTATAGGGCTATGGTTTGAATTAACCCTATCATCTTGTAAAAAGACAAGTTAGCTATTGATGAAGCTTGGGATTGGATTGATGTTATGATGATGTCATTCACCAAATCCAAGCTATATTAGATTATATGTTAGGGAACATACCTTTCTCCATTTCACATTCAAAACAAATGTGGATCATATGATGTTTAATAAGTGCATTAGAATCAAATGGAAAAAATACCATATTTCTCATTTTCAAACTAGGATAGGCCTAAGATATTCTAGTTCACACAAAAAGTAGCCACTTGGGTAAATTCAACACAAAGTTTGAAATCGAATAAATTTCACTCATTCCACTTGTTAAATGAGAGAAATCAAGTTTGTCCTAATTCAAGAGCCATATGAAATAAAATCCATGACTATATGACCCAAAATTCAAAATGGGAAAGAGACTATTTTTTCATATCCCAAATGGCATAAAACTCATTTGGCTTATTTTGCTATTTGGCCAGTTTAGAATAATCTCATTTCAAAAGGAGAAGATATGTAACTTTTTGCAATTTAGAGTTGGGCATGTGGTACTTTCATTAGTTTAGTCATATTTATGACTCATGACTCTATGATATGAATATTAAAGTAGAAGAAATAGCCATTATCATACTTTCCAAATGGGATAAAACCAATTTCCCCCATTAGATTAAAACCACAGGAATGATTAAATGGTAGTGACCTATCATTTGAAAGCTCATAAAATCAATTTGTGAGGTTAAAGAGAAGTTCTACAAAGGAGATCTACGACCTCAACTATGTGCTTCATCAGGTCAAGCATGAAATTCATAGAGCTAATTTTTCACTTTTTAAGCAAACCTTGTCACATTAGTAGAGAAGGACACAAAATTAGCTATTCAATGTCAACTTTACAAAGAAGAAGTGATGTACATAGAGTTAAAATTTTGCCTCGCTAAATAGCTTCTTCATGAAATAAATTCATTGAAAGAAGCTCATCATACAAACAATAGTTCAACAAAGTATCTCTTTCACGTGGGCTCCCAAGTTAAGATATACATGTAGAAGTTTGAAATTGGTTCTAAAAAGAAGCTCTACAGGCCATGTCATCTTTTGCAAACTCAACTCACTCATAGAACAAGCTCATAGAATCAAATTTCCATTCTATTAGCACACCTTGCCACATTATTAGTATGACATCATCATTTACCATGTCAATAGAGTTTAGTGCATCAAGCCACATTAGTAGTGTGCCACCTTAGCATGTAGAGTTGGTTCATAGAGCTAGATTTCACCTTTATAGATGAGCTCTTCCATGTCAACTTTGCCATGTTAGCATCTAACACATTAGCTTGTATATCCATTTCATAACATGAAAATTCCATTTAACAAAGAAGCTCATATGGTTATATCACATCAAGACTGATGAATTGATGCTATCATTTCAACTTAAGAAAATGCTAATCAAAGGGGTAAATTTTGACTCTTCAAGCTAAACTCATTTTTATTTTTGTTGAGTTAGCTCATGAAGATAGTTTGTGAAGCTAGTATTTATTTTTATGAAGCAACTCTACCACATTAGCTCTGCGTCACATAAACTTGAAGAGCCAATTTGTAGAACCAACATTAGGTTCAACAAACATGTTCACTTTTTATCTTTCTCATGTCAACATAGAAAAACATTTGTAGAGATTAATCTGGTTCTATGAAGGAAGTGATACCAAATGAGCATTACTAAGCTAGCTTATGTTTGTAGTACCAAAATTTTTTTTTATGAAAATAACTTATAAGCCACATCAGATTAACAAATCTACCCTACCATATCAAGCTTTTTAAAGTTGTACTCTACAAACAAGCTTTAATCCCATTAAGCCTCATTAGCTTGTAGATGAAGTATGTAAAGCACAAAAGTGATTTCATGAAGAAGCTTTATCATGTTAGCCAAGCTCACTACACACTACCATGTGAGAAAATGCCATGCTAGCATTTGATATAGAGCCAATTCATAGAATCTAATTTCCATTCTATAGATGAGCTCTACCACATTAGCTATGCCACATTAGTAGTCAACATGTTAGCATTTAGATTAAAATTTTTAAGCTCATGAGAACTAGAAAACCTCATCTGCCATGTTAGCAAAATCCTTGAGTGTAGTTCCATGTTAAAGTCCAAAGGTGTGCATGGAATTTACCCTCTAAGTTTGGATGTACCCATGTTGGGAAACCATTTAAAATTTGATGTTTGTATGCGATAGGGATAATTTAAATTGAGGAAATTGTTCAATCCCCCTTCTAAGTTTTCAATTCACAAGTGGTATCAAAGCTTGGTACTATTACATTCCACTGCAGATTTCAAAGAGTGAACTATGAAGGGAACATCCTACACAAAACCACTAATGTTTGAAGGATTCAAGTTTGCATATTGCGAGGCAAGGATTCAAGGCTTCTTTGAGAAAATGGAGTTTGAGGTATGGAAGTCCATCCTTAAATGTTACACACTACCTATCAATAGTGCATCAAACACCCTCAAGCCACAATGCAAGTGGACACCAAAAGAAAGAGATATGTTCATGTACAATTCTAAAGAAAAACATTGTTTATATTGTGCATTAAATAAATTTGAATTTAATAGAATAGTTGGATGGATAACCTTTAAAGAAATTTGGCAAACCATAGAATCTAACTATAAGGGCACATCCATAGTTAAACAATTTAAAATCTTAGTTTTTCAAAGTGAGTATTATAAACTTAAAATGAAAGAATGAGAAAAGATAAAATATTATTTTTCTAGGGAAAATGATCTAGTTGTAGCAATTAGGGATACATGCAAGGAATTTCTTGAAACTAATGTAATTATTAAAATTATTAGAACACTACAACCTGAGTTTATACCTAAGGTTACAACTATGGAAGAAATTAGAGATTTTTTGATCTTAAAATTTGAAGAACTTCAAAGAGCTCTCATTGCTTATGAAATGAATTTGATAAGCAAAGGGATAGTAAAAAAAGTCCATTGCCTTAAAATTAGCATCCAAAGAGAAGGAACTAACTGAACACCATTTGGAAAGAAAATAAGAAATAGCTCTTCTATCAAGAAAAGTCCAAAGGCTTCTAACAAGAAAACGAAGAAGCCTTAATCAATTAGGACCCAAATAATCCAACTCCAAAGGCAAGGATATAGATAAGAACTTTTCAAATTGAAATTTTGATGCTTTTTCAATAGAATGTTAGGTATGTGATGGAAGAGTCCATGTGGCCTCTGAATGACCTAGCAATGTCAAGTTATAATGAAAGGATTAGATTGACATGGATATGAAAAAGACAAACTTTTACACAAGTTGGGATGATGGAGAGAAAAGGAAGAAGAGCTTGCTGACACCATGAAAGATTCTCAACTCATATGTATGGCCCTTAAAAATGAAGATTCATCATAAATTTCTAATAAACCAAGAGATAACTATGATGAAAGGTTGAGTCAATTACATGAAGAAATTCATATCCTACATTATTTACTCAACAAGGCAAAGAAAAATATGAATAGAAAATTCTCTGAAACTCATACCTTATCTTCCACATTAAAAGGGGAAATCTTAGATATAAAGGTTGATATTCAAATACTAACCTATTAGATGAAGAGAAATGCAAGGATAATCAAGAAGAAAGGGTCCATGAAAATAATGAAAATTAGCCTAGAAGTGAAAGCTTGGAAGAAATCCCATAGAAGGATACTAGAACTAGCTCAAGTGTAATTATTTTTGACAAATCTATTCATGAAGAAAAAACTTAATATCTTTGTAAAAATTGTGGATATAAACAAGATTATTATTATCCTCATATTGGAAAAAAACAACATTGAAGCTTGGTCTTTTCAAAATGAACCTAGTGATTGTATCTTCTAGGATGCAACAACTTGGAAAGATAATGGGCTAAAAGTTGAAAAAAATATTTAGAAGAATGGATGATATAATAAATGACCATATATTCTCCTATCCTAAAGAACATGAATAAGAAGGATTTACATACATGATTGAATACATAAGTAAAGGAACAAATGAAAGAAAATCAAAGGGTAAGGAGATAGTTCATGATACAGGAACTCATCTCAAACTTCATTACTCTTTATCACATCATCAATAAGAAATTAAGGTATGTCATGGTAAATTTATATTTCCTTAGTTTCTTCTAAAAATTTGGGTTATTTTTAAAATATTTTATGAATTCTATTTTATCAAAGTAAACATATATCTTAATTTATAGAAAACGCATCAAAGTAGTATGGTTGTCTCTCTTGAACTACTTAGTTTCTTGCATGTCCTTAAAAGGTTTTTTTATTATTTTAATAATAGCTAATTTTGAGAATCTAGAATGGTATTACATCCACATTTATCATACAATGCTACTAACATGAGAACTTGGACCACATTTTATAGGAAAATGATAAAGAAAGGCATAGTTGGATGATCAAGCAAGAAAAATTTGTTATGTTTTGTTCCTATTAATTTTTGTCTTTATATAAACCCTATTTGATTATTCAATATTCTTGAATAAGCAAGATTATGAGAATTTAGCTTTAGGTTTTGAAAATGTTAAAGAAAGATAAGCACATATGTAGGGGAAGCATGGATCTCATGAATTATTATAAATCATTAATACTTGAGAAGTTTATGAAGATCTTCTTCAAGGCATAATTCTTAGGAAGGCAAAAAAAGGTATATTCATCTAATACAAATGGAAGGTAAAAGAGGAAAACTTTTTTGATTCAATCCTTAAAATTTCTATTACCTAAGAGTAATCATCAAGTGTGCAAGTATTTGGAATTCATTTCAATATATCTCTATGATAATACTACATCATTGACATATTATGAATATATATTTGAGTACTTAAGTCTCCTATTGTTAAACAATTCCTACTAGAGCATGATGAAGTACTCATACTTCTATTCTAAAATTATGAAAGCATCTTAAGAAATTTTGAAAATCAATGGATAATATACCTCAAGCTTCCATTAGATACATGTGATCAATATGGACATCTTAAAAATTACTTTATCTTTTGATTTAGTTATGAAATTTTATCTATCTTTTATAAGTTGGGTATATATGTACTTGTTTTCCTTCATATGAAAAGTACTGTGTATGAAGATGTATTGAGAAATTTCTTATGTGTTTTTACTTGGATGAAGAATGTGCAACCATCTTTTGATTTCCTTACTATTTGTATGGGTCCACTCCTTTTCGATGATGTTTTAAAAGTGGATGAATTTGATCTATTAATCCATAACTGTGGTGATCTTATCTTAGATATCATATATTATTATTATCCAAGTATCTTGAGAAAAATTTCTAGTAAATGATAATGACTTTATGAACACACTTGAGGAATATATTTAAACATATTTTACCTTAGGATGGTATTAATGATTATCTTTCTAAGTTTAGAGTTCTAACATTATGATGGTACTAATTCTCTTATTTCTAGGTTTTTCGTCATAAATGTCATTCAAAAATTCACAAGTGTTTATATGAATAATGAGTTGTGTACTATATTAGGGATGCATTAGCTTTATCTCAATTGATTTTAGGATCTACTCATCCATTTTTGTATGTTTTGGACATCACCAAAAAGGTGGAGATTGTTGACCTTAAGGAAAATGGAGAACATAGAGTATTTTTTGTGGATGATGCATTTGAAGGACATGAATAAGAAATCCAAATGAGAACTAAGGACTTAAGAGAAAGAAGATCTACAAAGAGATGACAAAGTGAAGACTTTATGTGCCAAGATGAGAGCAAGGATGAGCATGAACAAAAAGAAAGGCTACAAATCAAAGGAAGATGCTCCAAGGACTATCAAGAAGGCAAGTTGATGGGATAAATCCTTAAAAAATAGAACCCAAAAGGTGAGGAGACATCTCCTAGAAATAGTAGACATCTCTATCTCAAAGTAGATGTCTCCCTAGGAACATCCCACAAAATATGTCCAATTTTCTAGTGACACATCTCTCCTGAATTGAGGTTAATCTAAGGTAGATGTTGCAAATTTGAAGGAGACATATACACTAGCCATTTGGTGGATGTTGCATGAATTCTGAGGAGTTTTTGGATACTCCAAGGCTATAAGAAGATACCGAAATCTTTGGAATTGTGAAAGTACTATTCACATGTGAACAATCATTATCTTGTCTATGTTATTGTATTCTTGGTATTCATTGTAACATCATTTGCTTGGCTATATGTTTTATAGAGCTTTAATGGCTAGGACTTGTAAATTTAGTTACATTCTTTCCTTGTGTTTTTTTCTTTTTCTTGTATCCTTGAAGGATTGATGTGCTTCTTGAGAAAGGGTATCCACTTTGAGCTTGTTGGAAGCTTGTGGGGTTGATGTGCTTCTTGCAAGAAGGCATTCACATTGAGCTTCTTGGGACCTTGTGGGATTGAGTGGCTTTGCAACATCAAAACACTCTAGAGAAAAGTTGAATTTTGTAAAGGTTATGAACTCCTTAAAACCACATTTTAAGCTTGTTAGAACCTTGTGGGATTGAGTGATGTTTTAGTGTCAAAACACTCTAGAGCAGAGATCAATTTTGTAAAGGTTTTGGGATCCTTGAAAGCACATTGTAAGCTTATTGGGACCTTGCATGATTGAGTGGTTTCATAGTAACAAAACACTCCAATGGGAACTTTAGAGCTTATATAGGGTGCGGTACCCTTCAAGCCACATTTTTAAAGAAATAAATTCTAGAGGTGTGCATGGATTTTACCCTCCAAGTGTGGATGTATCCAAGTTATGGAACCACATAAAATTTGTTTTTTTTTTTTATGTGACATGGGTAATTTCAACTAGGGAAATTATTCAATCCCCTTCTATGTTCTTGATCCATAGCTACAAATAAAGCAAGAATTCAAAGATCCAATTAAAGAACAAAGCAAGAATCTTCCATTAAAACATGGGTCCATCATGAGGAAAATAAGCTATAAAATAATGAGAGTGGGAATTGAAGAGCTAACAGAAAGCCATTATGAGCTAGTACAAATAGAATATGCTCATAACAGTTATTGGGATTTTAGTTAAAGTTATTGAGAGAAAGCTTAGATTCATACTAGCATGGGAGCTACATTAATAAAAGAAATGAAGTTCCATAACTAAATCAATTATGGGAGAAAGAGCACTAGAGAAGCTTAACAACTCTAAGCTATGATACAATGAATCCAATTGATTAAAGATCTTTCAAACTTGTGATAGTTATTAGTAGAAGAGTTTCAAATTTAATAAAGAAAAAAAATAAAAATGGTTATTAAGAGATTGAAAAACTATCTAACAAACTATGATTATGAAGATTAACAAGCACCAAAGAAGTCATGATTGAGCTTAGTGAATCTAAAATAAATATAATTGATCAATCTAAGAAAATCTCTCTTAAATCATAACAGTTACTAGCTGAGGGACCTTTAATTTATAAAATAGTTATCCCAAGTGTCATAATGATGTAAACTAAACATGAGGTAATTGTAGCTTTTAATTTGAAAAATGGTTGTAATTGTCGAAGGCTGCTATATAAAGCCTATAGAAAATTTGTTCAAGATGTATGGGAAAAGGACATAATGATATGGGAAGAATACTAGAAAATTTATGAGTGATTTCCTATACAATGGCTCTGTAACTTTAGATACAATTTAGTAAATCCTGTGAGTTAACTCTTATTTCCTTGCTTTATCGTAGTTGTTTAGCTAATGGTAAAGATTGTATTGTGCTTGGCATCTCATGTTTAAAATTGTTAGATTACTTGAATAGTTATGTTTTTACCAATTATTGGCATTTAACAACTAGATTTAAAACAACTTCAGTTTTCTTCTCAAACCATTTGTTCATGTTGATAGTAGCCTTATATCAACTTTCTTGTATGATCTCAAGGATTTAATAAATTTTTTATATTATTAACTTATTTGAGATAGCTTTACTTTTCAAAGTGTTCCTTCATATCAATATTACCTCATTTCAATGTTTAGGAGTTTATATGGTTCTACTATTTTATTTTTCAAAATCCATTAAATCTTGCTTTGTTTCTAATTTTCTTATGGAATTTTCTATCTAAGGAAGATTGGTGATAGATTTTGTGGAATTGCACTTAAGAATTAGATGAAAGTCTAGTTTTTATAGGCAACATACTAATTTAGACTACATACACTCAATAGCTTTGATATAGAGGAAAAATTTCACTCACTCACAAAATGAAGTAAAGATGGATGAATCTTCTAATAAATGTGATTTTATCTATTTAAATCTATATACACCATCTTGTAAGATTTAGAACTTATATGTTAACAATGACTCAAAACACATAGTTTTCTCTAATACTAGCTAAGTTTATTTGGAGGTATCCAAGCCTTGGTATTTCTTGAGACTAGCAAATACCTATACTCAAGTTTGAAAGAACTTCTCATCCTTGTGATTTTCATTATGGGGAAGAAGACAACACTAGTGGTCCAAAGTTATTACCAATAATAACACAATTCCTTATTTAACATCTCTAATCCTTGATGAATTTTCTTAGATCCTCACAATAGATTCTAGTATTCTCTTTCTATATAATTTTGATTTGTCCATTTTAATTTCCTATTACTAGTCTTGTACTTAACTTGTTTAAGCATTTCCTTCTAGATCTAGCCTTTAATAGATTAGATTTATCTTCTATGCCTTATTTCATCACTTTTTCTATCAGCCACATCCATGTTTTAGTTTTCTTTATATCACATTATATATGAATTTCCTATTTGTTCTTATTTTACTAGCTATTCCATGCATGCTATTATTTAATCTATATTTGCTAACATTTGGCAAAAATGTTGTTTTAGGTTTTCAAATCTTCTTTTTCCAATGATCTGCAAGTCCCCTTTTAATTTGAGGAAATTGATTTTTCTTAGACCATTTGATGGTTGCAACATTATCTAACTTATTTTTGCATTAGATTTTGTTGTATCTCATCTTACAGTGATCATTACTACAACATCTTTTTGGCACAAAAAGGAGGATGTTCATGAAATTAATGTCATTTTCAGGATTCCCTCTCTACTTATGTTTTTATACTTTTTCTCTAAGTTTCGATGATGTGTCATGTTGAAATACTAATGTCCCATCAATTCTCTATGAANGATCTAAGAAAATTCATCAAGGATTAGAGATGTTAAATAAGGAATTTTGTTATTGTTGGTAATCACTTTGGACCACTAGTGTTGTCTTCTTCCCCATAATGAAAATCACAAAGATANGAATCATCTTCTAATTCAAGTTTCTCCAAGATTTAGAAGATCAAGGATCTAAGAAGAAATTAGAAATTATTAGAAGAACTAAGCTTAAGAGATTACAAGATTGTCTATTTCAAATGAGAGCTAGGTTACCTACTTACATTTGGTATGTTCAAGCTTATGGTAGAGTATGAGTGAGCTAATGATCTACCGCATTTCCTTTCTAATTTGGATCATCGAATTGAATTGGAGAATGATGAATCCAAAAAAAATCATAGATTTTATCATGGAGTAGAATAAGTTGGAAGAAAGGATACATTTTCATATTCAGAAGGCTAGAATGAAAATCATTCTCGATTAACCTCTTAGTCCTCACATCACCCTTAGAGGAAGAAGAGGAAGTGTAGCCTCTAAAGTGGATGTTCACCTAATGGAAATAGATGAGAAATAGCTAATAGGAAATCTTGGTAAAAGTAATCCTATATCACATAATATACACAACATCAACATCACAGCTACTCAAAATACTTCACTTGGATCTATTTCCCTTATCATAAAAACTCTTAGCCTTTCCACTAGCTCTATTTGTCCTTATCATCTATTTCATCCCAATAACATTAGTAATTCTCATTCTATCTTTTAATAATTTGTT
>MNCI01007064.1:0-36100 GCA_015680685.1 Gnetum montanum | reverse complement strand
ACCTAAGTCAATTTTATTATGTATATCGACTCTTACAACCTTTGGAACCATTCCATATGTGCATTCTTCCATAACATCATCACCTACTAATATAGTCAATCTATCATCTATTCTCCTAGAACAAATATGCAGCTACTA
The DNA here is from genome assembly GCA_015680685.1 of Gnetum montanum. Taxonomy (NCBI): domain Eukaryota; kingdom Viridiplantae; phylum Streptophyta; class Gnetopsida; order Gnetales; family Gnetaceae; genus Gnetum; species Gnetum montanum. The sequence continues at coordinate 35,962 of MNCI01007064.1, read as the reverse complement.
ATGCTACTCAATGATATGATGCTTCATCTTTAAAATACCAAAGATAAAGTAGCAAATGCATTGAACATATAAGAAAAATTTCCTATTTTCTTAAATTTGGTTTTGAGTTATCTTATAAGCTTTGTTATACCTTTTCTAATCCTACCTAAGGATGTTTCACTATCAATTTTTATAAAATACAATGATGAAATAGAAAACACCATGAATCAAGTAGTCATATTCAGAAATCAATGCATGCATTTGACACCTTATCCTTACATTATTCTCAGATGCTTCTTACCTCTCTTTTTGAAGAGCCTTATAATGGTAGAGATCCTTAAGACATGGGTCTATTACCTTTTTAGAGCAACTTCTTACATCCTTTATTGAATGCTTCAAGTCCAATGTAGCTTAAAGCACAAGTGTTAGGTCTCTTGTTACCATTAAGCAAGCTTCAAATAATCCCATCGATAAATTTATCTGTTGATGGAAAATGAAATTAGCTAAGCTATGATATCATTTGGAGGAATGTCACATACAAGACATCTGTGAAGCTATTGTAATTAAGTACATTCAAAAGAGGATAGCTTATCCTAAGCCTCATTATCTAAATGATGCTTTCTTGGCTACTAGACCTATTAAAAAGGTTGCTATTCAACATTTTAACAAAGAGATTCTATTAATTTGTAAGAAATATAACAAGGCTACAAAATAGGGATAACTAACTTTCCAAGGTGTTTCTTCTTTTTCTAAGGAATAAAATAGTGCTCCCTCAGCTGCCTCATCTTTTTCCTAGTAACACTAATCTCAAAGAAGTAGAGATTAGTACACCAAGATAACCATGAGATATTCTCTAATTTTGAAAAACCTTCTTAGGGATGGTAACCTTAAGAGGAATTAAGTCTTCAATTAAGTACAAGCACATTATCATTACATCCAACATATAGTTTTCGATCCTTCTCAAAGGCAAGAGAGTAACCATAAGTTGTCTAAGTAATATGACTATCAAATATATTGCTATTATCATGATACTACTAAACATGACATAGATAAAAATAAGAATTTAAATGATTACATATATAAGGATAAGATAATAGTATAAAGAAATCCATCCACTATTCATTTGAATAACCAACAATTAGAAGTATTTTGGAACCTGTTGGGAGCTAGAGGCACCATTTCAACTTTCAAGCCAAAGTACAAAATGTGTAACTTCCTACGTAGGAAGCCTTATGTCATTTTTTATTTTCACTACAAGCATCATCAATAGTCATTATCATAACCTAAAAAGAATTATGTAATTCAATAGTCTAACTATGTCATCACATCATTAAAGCCAAATCATTCTTATTCACCTTCCTATCATATTCATGGTACTCACTATCATTATTCCAGTTTTGTTACTCAACCTATCTATCATTCTTATTCTCATATTTTTTCATACCATACTAAATCACAAAATACTACTTCATGCACTACATCTTTGACATCCACTCATCCTTTTCCATCATCGCAAGTAAGAATCCTTACATATGGTTAATAGACCAATGAATCACAATTAGAAAAGTAGAAGGAGAAGGATATTGATGTGTAGAACCAACATTCTAAAATATCAAAAAAGGTTTCTTTCCAGAAACTATCAAAAAATGCCACTTGTAGTAGTCCCCTACCTTTGTTCAATGCTACATAGCTAGTTATGAAGGCACCTACCTTGCAAGGACCTTAGCCTATAGATAATAAGGTCTTACAAGAAATGACCACAATCATCCATTCAAAAGACAGTAATTTGTTCTTGTATGATCTCTTACAAATCTCTAAAAACTTTAAGTTGCTTTATATGATGTTCTTAAGAGGATCATGATCCCAAGTGACATTCCTACTCATATGAAGGCTATATCTTCCTTTCTTTAAGTCCCTCATTATGGATCAAATCATCTAAAATTCTACGATGAGAACAACAAGATTGATTTGAAAATGAAAGATATCTTTCAGCTATCACTCTACTTTACCTTTAACATATTATCTAAATATTCAGTTTCACTAATATATATTGATGATAGTGCTAGATCTAACATGATTACATAAGCTATTATCAAGAATCTCAGTCTTCATGATCAGGTAGCTTTTAATGAAACATGTACTAACCTTGTTTACTTTAAGGGTACATGAGCAGAAGTAATAGGTTCTGTTAGGTTACCATTCATAGTAAGTGCAACTGTATAGTTTGAAGCTATCTTCAAGGTCATACATGAGTGTCCTAGTATTAATAGAATACCAGGATATCAATGGCTAGCTAAACATCAAGTTTTATCATCTCCTATATATAAAGATATTTATATTCCTATTTGTAATCATGAGATAGTTATCTTAGATAACAAACTAATTTCAAGTGTTTCTTGTTTAGATCAAGAAGCCTAACCCTATTAGCTCACTAGAAAATTGGCTAATATTAAGCTTGAAATTGTAGGCAAGCCTAAAATTCCTTTCTCTCATAAAAATTTTGTGATTACTACAAATTTAGTAGAATTAAGTAGTAAGATCATTTTTTATGTCGATTTTGTTGATTTATGCTTTGGAGAACTTGATATAGCCTTATATATAAAGAATAATTTCCATTATTATTCTCTTGCAACTACTTAAAAATTCATTTCAAACATAATAACATTAAATTATTAAGTTTCAAATTGTCTAAAATCTTTGTTTGATACTTCTTTCATGTGGTGGACATCTAGTAATACCTATTAGAAAAACTTTTGATTTCTCTTTTGTTGTTTACTATCATCAGATAGATTGATGTTACACCTCTAACTCATTTTCTACAATCATGATAATACATAATGATTTTAGAAAGTAAGCTATAACATGTCATGATAGTATAATGTTTTATGTTGTTTACACTTGTTTGGCACTTTTTAGGTGGTGAACATCTATTAACTTCTATTAGGAATCATGTTTAACTTCAACATTGATCCTTCATTATAATCCTCTATTAATTTCTGATGAGTCATGAATTTTTTGGCCGTGATATCACAGCCCTGTTGTATCAATCGTCATGATATCATAGCCCTGTTGTATCATTAGCCATGATATCGCATGGGCCATGATATCACGTACGTGTCTTCCCCTGCGATATCGCGTACGTGATATCGTAGTGCATTGCCATATCTATAAATAAGAGGCGGCTCTCCCTTGTTTCTAATCCTAGTTTAAGAGTAGCGAAGCTCTGGCAGTTTGATCCCTCTAGAGTTATATTTTTTCCCGTGTCTGCCCGTAGTGTGATGAATGTAATTATACAATGTCTTTATTCGAGTGTGCCGTACTTGGACATGCACATGACCAGAAATAAAGATTGAGATTACTTCATCATTGCAGCATTCACTTTGTTATTTATTTATCTATTTATTTATTTAATGTTATTTACTATTTTCTCTCTCTCACCCGTAAACTCCTAGATGCAGAACGAGTACGACTTGATGACGAGCATTTAAGTGTGCCTACTTGGTAGCCCAGTGGTGTAGCTAGGATCTACGCTTGGTAACCCAGTGGCATATCTGGGATCTGTGCTTGGTAATCCCAGTGGCATACCTAGGATCTATGCTTGGTAGTCCCAGTGGTAGTCATGCATGAGGTCCAAGATGTGTATGGTTGACCAAGGAATAGGTTGCTCGTCGCACTTAGGCTAGATTAGATTTTCTTACCCTTTTTCTCCTAGTTTAGCTTAGTTAAATATTATTTTCCACTGCCTTCAGGAGTAGCATTAGGTTAGAACACATCATACACCTCACTCTGGACTAAACCATACGTGACAAATGATAAATACTAGTCTAGGTGGGAAGACAATGAACTGCGACCTAAGGATAACTATCTAGGTGCCACAACTAGTCCATCTGCGGAGTTCGACTAGATCGCGCATGCTACGCTTGTTTCTTATGGTTGAGTGTAGGGGTATCTCGCCACTCATCATTGGTGCCATTGTAGGGGATGGTGCTAGTTATCTAGATTAGTTATATCATACAAGGTCGCTATAAAGAACTTAACAATATATCTCTTACAAAGAAGAAATAATTATAAAAAGTCACATCTAATTCACACACAACTTCACAACAATGCCTCTCCTACAAGATAATCATAATGCCACACTTAGTGAGTAAATTCATTAGAGAACCAATGAATTATATGATAATGAGGATTGGAGTACGCAATCTGAGGTGGGGGTTTCTTATAAACATCAACAAAAGAAACGTCATCCCAATGCACAAAAGCCTAACTTACCTGATGACGTTGAACCCCCATTGGCCACTACAAGCTTAACGCAAATACAAGAGGCTATTTGAATCTCATGTAGGCAACGTAAAGAGAGCCGTCTACCTAGGCTCAATTTAAACAACTTTTCTACTTTTTCAGGAGGCTATGACTTAGATCCGTATCAACATTTACAAGCCTTCTACGATGCCTGCACATGGAACAATTTTGATAATGGCTGGCAAAAACTTAATCTCTTTCCGATGACACTCATTGACTAAGAAAAAGTATGGTATAGATCATTAAAACCAAATTTGATATGACACTAGTCAATAATGGTAGAATTCTTTAATGAAAAATATCAAACCTATGCAAGAGTGTCAACCTTGAGGAAACAAATCCAAGGATGGAAACAAGAAAAACATAAACCCTTGGACATGGCCTTAGAAAGATATTATGCAATGTTAAACAACTGTCTAGGCCATGGGTTCTCCGAGGAAAGGCTAATGTATCATATCATTGATGGGCTACATAATGAAACAAGAGAGACCTTAGGAACCTATGCCCAAGGTCAACTATACAACCTATGAACCCATCAAATCCAAGAGCTTATTAAGCGGGTAGCAAAAGAAGAAGGAGAATTAGCTAGATGGGAGAGTGTTGAAAAACATCAATGGGACCAAAATTTCAACTTAACAAAGGTCCTTGATTATAAAGAGGAGAGATCAACAAATATCAAGGTGGAAACATCATCTTTTCCAATAGAACAATCGTTAGAAGAAACCGAGGCAAAGATCAATAAAATGTTGGAATGGATGAATTAAAAGTGTGGGGAATATATCAACATCATTGGAGATAGAGTTTTGACAACCCAAGAAGTAGGAAAAAATAGTAGACATTCGAAAAAAAAGAATAAAGGGAATAAGTGCTCAACTGCCAATTCTACATATGAATGCAACATATGCCTGTATGATCACCCCAAGGGTCAATGCCCAATATTGTTACATCTACATGAGCATTGGGAAAACACGTTACATCCAGAGTTCGTATAGAGATACTATGTTCGATCACAGTGGCAACAATCCCAGTCGTGGGGGAATCCACCCTTAGACTGGAGTCACCCTTCACATTTTCTGAATCCAAATGCTTATCATGTTCAACACCCCATTTCTTCAACTAGGCCAACATACTCTATCTCACCACAATACTATTCTACACAATACCATCAACCGATGCCTCCAACACAACCACCACATTGTACACCTTACATCCCTCCTAACTTTCCACATTCTCATCCTTTCCCTCCTTCCACAATGCCACCAACTGTTCCTAAGGTGTTTGTACCACCACAACCCACGAACAACACTTGTACTACTACTACTAATAGCAGTGAAGAGCCTCCTCAACATCAAAAGCATCCTTTCTTTAAACATGGTCGTAGGAAGGGACAACACAATTCCGAGGCCACTACATCTTCCAACCCAGCATAACTCCAACAATGTGGTGCACCCTTACCTTCGAATCCAGCGCCTCATGTAACTTCATCAGGGCTACCAACGTACGCTCCAACAACCATAAGGCCCAATGAACACAACCATGGGAGGCATCATCCTAATTCTTGCATACCATGTAACAGTCACCAATAGCATAGTGGGTCAACTCGTTATCTGGGAACTACATCGTATACAATGCCCCACTATGGTTAATATGAAGTATGTGAAATCTAAGGGGATAAGTATGGACCGATTTCAATATTTCCAATATGCAAGGATCCTCATTTCCCATTTATTAATCCTTTCCATACTCAAGCATTTAGTTATGGGGGATATCCCCCATTTTAATAGCAAGCAGGATTAATAAATATTTTTCATTTTCTTTGATTTTACAAGTTTTTGTTTTATCTTTTTATCTTTTTGTGTCTGTGTGTTTTTCTTTTTCTGTTTTTGTAAGTAATCTCATCTATGAATAAAACACTCATGTGGATCATTGGTTGAGATGTGTTCTATGTTATTAAGTCATGAGTGATCAATTATTTGACACAGTGAGCCCACTACATCCACTCATCCACTCTATAAATAAGAGGGTCTATTCAAGGGTATAGTGATATTCTTGAAATTTCAAAACTTAAAATGAATTTTGTGTTCATTGTACCTAGAATGAAGAAGGATGGACCAAGAGGGAATGATTACGGTGTGACATCAAGGGGACTTGCGGATTCTCTTTGGTGACATATGTGGGAGTTATCATGCAATGTGGTTGTACTAAGATCCTTGTAGATCTAATGAAAAATGGGAGTAAGAGTAATCAAAATGGCACTCAAAAATCAAACGCTGTTCTAAGGGGTCCCACTGGAAAGACATGCACCCATGCCTAAAGGTTGGCAATTTCTCTGGATTCAATAAAGTGAAAAAAAAGAAGAAGAAAGAGAAAAGTGAAAGGAAGTCCCATAAAACAAAAATCACTTCTCCCTTGTACTAAAAGCCAAGTGATCGTATGCCTTGTTGTTATGGTACTCTCATAGTTGCTCATCATGGGACGAAAAAATGTGATGTCACTCTTTAGAAGGAAGGACTTGGTCCTGATCTTGGAATGATGGGTTAATGACACATTAATCATGCTTTACATGCAGGATTCACTGTGTCCTGGGTTAGCTACCTCATGTCCCGATCTCTACGATTCCTTTCTACACTTCGTCTCATCTCACTGTTCATGTAATTGTAGCTCATGTCCCGTGTAGCATAGAATTTTCATCTCATTTCAGTGATACTTACATGTGTGTGTTTTGTGGAGTTAGTGTGGATTACATTTAACCCTTCTAGTGCCCATGGATACTTTAAGTATGGTTACACAAGGGCATTATAGGTTGGAACTTGCTTTGGGGAGGATCCACTTGTGTAATTTTTCATAATCTTCACTGGTTCTCTAGCTCAAACACATAATTTCTTACCTTCAGCTTAATTTCTCATGATATTCTTTCCCTTATTACTATCCCTCTGATTCAACATTCCCATGAATCATCACATAGCCTTTTTCTCTATCACCCAAGGTCCTTATTGATAAAACCCACAGATCATTATTCGTGCCTTTAAAACCATCTAATTACCTAAGCACCCTTTAACAATCGTCTAGATGTCCTTAGTTTACATTGTTTAATTTCAAAGAAATATTAAAAATTCAATACATTCTCTAAGTTTCCTAACTTCAATAAAAAATATATATATACATGACCCCCCTATGCTAATCAACATTATTTGCAATTGTTCACACAGGGGAAGTTTTTCAAATTTCTCTCTATGACTTGCGATTGCGCATCCCATCATATCCATAACTCGCTCGCTGGTACTCCGATTTTCATTCCGTTTGAACCTACTTGACCCCAGAGTGTTCAACTTAGTCGTGGGGGAGGGGCACATGCCGAATAGTGCATAAATTTTTTGAAATTCCTTGTGCATAAATTTTTTGAAATTCCTCATCACCCAAAGGACATTATTCAGGGTAATTAGTTATAAAATAAAGAATAAAATGTGTCAAACACAATCTCACCCCCTTAGCTATACCAAAAAAATTAAATTTGGAAACCACCTAAGCAAAGAGGACTCAACACTATAATCTTCCGGGGACATGTTCTTCAAATAATTAATATCACACGAAAATAAAGTAAATCTATTAAGGCAAGCAGTAAGGTATAACCTAACTTTGGTAAAAACCTTACTAACAATTGGTCCTGTGTGATTGCAGATGGCCCCGAAACATGGATAACAAGAAGGTCCTACTCAAGGTGCAATCAAATGATCTCAGAGAGGTGGAAGAAAAGATCCTACTAGATAACATGCAGAATAGGAGGAAAAATCATTCAACGTTCATCAAGAAGATCCTCCTACCATACGGTCTGGGTAGGCAGAAGCTAGAGATACCCTCTCTAAAAGCGATGCCCGGTACTTAGGGGAAATGTACCAATTTTGGCACAATAAAGAAGAAGGCACCATGGTTGACAATGGTGGTGTGACTGTTGACTTCTCTGTTCAAGCCATTTTGGAAGTATTAAACCTTCTGAATACATGGCCAAAGGTTGCTTAGAACCAGCTAGACACTTTCAGAACCGAGCAACTTAATAAACTATTCACAGAGAATAAAAGGGGTGATGAAAGAAAAAGAGAAGGCTAACTAGGCTGCCTCTATGGCACAAGTGCAAACTTACATGCACTCCAAGGCACTCAAGGCCTTACAAGAGGAGAAACTCTAGGCCATACTTCCATGCCATCAAATCCCAAGAGCTAGAGCACAAGAAAAGGGAAAGACACCCATGGAGGAGCCACCACCACCAGGAACTACATGAGTTCCATCATTTTGTAATCATAAGATTTTCTTTTGTGTTGTGTCTCATTCCACATTGCGGCATGAATCCATTCTAGCCAGTCAATAATCCCATACCTATCCACTGTGTAATCAATGGTGCTTGTTCTTACTTTAACTCGAGGATGAGTTTTCATTCATTCGTGGGGGTATGATGAGTCATGAATTTTCTGGCCGTGATATCACAGCCCTCTTGTATCAGTCGTCGTGATATCATAGCCCTATTGTATCATTAGCTGCAATATCGCATGGGCTGCAATATCGTGTACGCAACATTGTAGTGCGTTTTCATATCTATAAATAAGAGGCGCCTCTCCCTTATTTCTTATCCCAGTTTTAGAGTAGCAAAGCTCTAGAAATTTGATCCATCCATAGTTAGATTTTTTTCCATGTTTACCCGCAGTGTGGTGAATGTAATTGTACGGTGTCTTTATTCGAGTGTGCCGTACTTGGACACGCACATGATCGGCAATAAAGATCAAGATTACTTCATCATTGCATCATTCACTTTGTTATTTATTAATCTATTTATTTATTTACTATTATTTACTATTTTCTCTCTCTCACCCTTAAACTCCTAGAAGCGGAACAAGTACAACTTGATTACAAGCATTTAAGTGTGACTGCTTGGTAGCCCATTGGTGTAGCTAGGATCTACGCTTGGTAACCGAGTGGCGTATCTAGGATTTACGCTTGGTAATCCCAATGGTATACCTAGGATCTATACTTGGTGGTCCCAGTGGTATTCATGCATGAGGTCCAAGATGTGTACAGTTGATCAAGGAATCGGTTGCTCGTCGCACTTAGGCTAGATTAGATTTTCTTACCCTTCTTCTTCTAGTTTAGCTTAGTTAAATATTATTTTCAACTACCTTCAAGAGTAGCATTAGGTTAGAACACATCATACACCTCACTCTGGACTAAACCATACGTGAAAAATGATAAATACTAGTCCAGGTGGGAAGAAAGCGAACTGCGACCTAAGGATAACTATCTAGATGCCACAACTAGTCCATCTGCGGAGTTCAACCGGATCATGCGTGCTACGCTCGTTTCGTATGGTTGAGTGTAGAGGTATATTTCCACTCATCAATTTCTTATTATTAAATAAAAATATTAACTTATCACATCATGTTAATTTCATAGCTATCAATAGCATGAAGATGATTAACTTAAAATGATGTGAAAACAATCTTTATCTTCGTAAACAATTTTTAAAACTAATGCACATCATAATATTTGATGTGACATTTTATTTATTTAAAATTTTAGGCATATTTGATGTTTTAAAAAGAATATCCTCTACATCAAGAATGAGTCACATGTAAAAAACCTCAAAGCAGCTTCATGTTTCTCAAGTAGTTGCCTCTTCTTCTTCATCAATCTGCATAGGAGCAAGTTCCTCTATTGGTTGATCTCTACTTTTCCTAGGTCCTACATGTGGACTCAAAGAAAATAGCTAAGGATCATTGAACTTAGAAGTGTAGGGATGAATAAGTTTCTCAATTTAAGATTCTTTAACACAAAGAGCACATCAATTTAATGTGGTTTCCCAACTTGGATAGTCCACACTCAAAGGGTAGTTCACAAGCACACTTCCAAACTTTGTTCCATCCAAATTGTGGTTTGAAGGGTACCATACCCTATATAAGCTCTAAACTATGATCTAGAGTGATCTGATGCTATGAATCCACTCAATCATGTAAGGTCCTAAAAAGATTAGAATGACGTTTTAAGGATCCCACTACCTTTAAAACTTTGAGCTCCACTCTAGAGTATTGTTGCTTTACACCAACACTTAATCCCATGGGATCTTGACAAGCTCAAACAAGATGCCTTCCTACAAGAAACACATCTACCATAAAATGCAAAAAAAGAAAACAATGATTACTATAATAAATGCAACTTGGTTTGCTAATCCTTGTACTTGAGGTACATCTCACATTACAACTAACAAAAAATAGAATAATGTGGAGCAACAATGATTACAATGATTGTAAAATAATTACACAATGATATCACAAAAGCATGCCCTTATCCCAATGAGAATGATGTTTTCTTATAGCTACTATGTTTTCAAATCCATCTTGGAACTTGTGCAACTACTAGCTAACGATCATAGAAGACATCTTGTTCATGATTGAGATGTATTTTTGCATTTGCCTCCATTTTGGAAAGACATCTTATTCTAATGAAAGATTTCTTTTTATAACTAGCCTTCATTTTGTGAAGATGTTTTTGTTTGGTGAAGATGTCTTTGTTTGATGAAAGACATCTATTATTTGACAGACATCTTTGCCTATGCATCCTTCAATTCTACCAAGATGTCTACTATTTCTTGAAGATGTCTTTCTTCAACTTCCTTTGCATTTTTTATTCTTCATTCTTATCCATGCTTTTGAGCTTCTACAAAACTTCTTGTCCCAATCCAACTTCTTATCCTACAAACAAAATAATCACACAACCACACAACAACCTTATTCTCCATTTTTCTTAACATTTTGACACACCTAAAGGTCCACAGTCTCATGCTTTTTGGTAATGTATAAAACTTAAGAAAATAGGTTAGTCTTGTCATAATACACAATAATATATATGCTACTTCTTCCTTTTTTTGGACATAATAAAAGAAATGAGGAAATCACCTCCTAAATAGATGCATAAAAATTCCTTTTTTGTTTTATTGTTTTTTTTTGTGTTGTTGATTTATATAAAGAATAAAAAGACTTACATGAGAGGACAAGGTCCTATCCCCATATATTTGCATAGAAAAGCCAATTGACATTTGTCTAGAGGTTTGGCGAAGAAATCAGCTAGTTGACTCTCTATTCCAATAAACTCTAGCCTTACCTGACCATGTTATGTATGTTCTCATATAAAGAGATGGAAAATATTAATATTTTTGGTATGAGAATGTTGAATGAAAATTTGTTTATGTTGATGGTGCTCTTGTTGTCATAGTAAATGGGAGTTGAGTCTACTTTTACTCCTAAATCTTTGAGAGTTTCTTTCATCTAAAGTAATTGACCACAATAATTTCCGACAGAGATATATTCAAATATTGCTATTGAGAGGGCCATAGAGGTTTTCTTTTCAGTTGTCCAAGAAATAAGAATTCTTTCCAAGAAGAGATAATTACCACTCGTGCTACTATGATCATCAAAACAACCTACCCAATTGGCATCACAATAACCAGCAAGATCAAGGGAGGAATCCTTTCGATACTAAAGGCCCCAATTAGCAGTACCTTTTAAGTAGTAAAAAATTCATTTAACAACCTAGTAATGAGAGTCCTTTGGAGCTAACTGATATTTTTCACATAATCCTATACTTAAGGTTATATCTGGTCTACTCATAGTTAAATAAAGAAGATTACCAATCATACCTCTATAAAGATTAGTATCAACAAGCTTATCTTGATCATCTTTAATAGGCTTAGAATTCATAGCCATAGGAGTATATTTAATTTTGACATCAGCTAGTTTGTATTTAAGAAAATATCTTTTGCATATTTTGTTTGACATATAAAGGTTCCATTAGGTATTTGATAGATTTGAAACCCAAGAAAGTTCTTTAGTTCTTCCATCATGCTCATTTCAAATTTAGACTACATGAGATTAGAAAATTTCTTGCAAAGCATTCATTAGTGGCAACAAAAATAAGGTCATCAACATAAATTTGAATAATTAGAAGATCTTTAGCTTCTCTTGTAAGAAATAATGTAACATCAACTTTACCTCTTTCAAATCCATTTAATGTGAGGTGTTGAGAAAGCCTTTCATACCAAGCTCCTTGAGCTTATTTAGGATCATATTGAGCTTTCTTGATCTTGTAAACAGAATCAAGCTTGATGGAATTGGTAAGTCATTTAAGTTGTTCAGTGTAAACTTCTTTTTGTGTGGTTCCATTCAAGAAGGCACGTTTTACATCTATTTGATAGAGCTTGATGTTGTTAATGCTAGCATAGGCAAGAAGAATTGTAATAGATCCCAGCCTAGCAACAACAGCAAAATTTTTATCAAAATCTACTTCTTATTTGTTATATCCTTTGGCAACTAATCTACCTTTGTTTTCAATGATGTTTCCATTATCATTGGTCTTGTTCCTAAAGATTCATTTTCTTCCAATAACAAGTTTATCATTGGGCTAGATGTCAATTCACATACATCATTTCTAGCAAATTGAATAAGTTGGCCTTGCATAGTAGAAATCCATCCTTCCACTCCTTCAGCTTCATAAAGGTTTTGGTTCATGTTGGTAGAGATATGAAGAAAAAGCAAAAATCTCTTTGATTTGACTTCTAGTCCAAATGCCATCTTGAACTTCCCTAATGACATCATTAAGAGATTGATTTTTGCTAAGTTCAAGAATTTTTAGTTGATTAGGCTCTCAATCATAATCATTATCTTATTCTTCATGATCAATACTAGATTTTGAAATTTTTTCATCTTGCACTTGATTTTGGCTAGATAGTTTTTGAATGGGAATAGTTTCATCATCAATTTGAGGAAAGGTAATATTATGATAATCTATTTTGACATTTATGATTTCCTCCACTATATTTGTTCTTTTGTTATATACTAGAGAATATCCTAAGAAAATGCCTTCATCAATTTTTGCATCAAACTTTCTCAAGTTATCTTTATCATTCAAAATATAACATTTTGAATCAAAAACATGAAAATAAGCTACCAATGGTTTTCTACTAGTTCCTAATTCATAATGAGTTTTAGAAGTGAATCTTCTCACTAGCACTCTATTGGACATGTAACAAGTATTGTTGATTCCTTTGGCCTAAAAGTGATGAGGAATAATTCGATCATTTAATATCATTCTCCTCATCTTGTTTAAGATTCTATTTTTCCATTTAGCTACCACTTTTTTGAGGAGTTCTTTCAATAAAGAATTGATGGAGAATACCATTCATTTGACAAAACTATTCAAACTTTGCATTTTTGAACTCACCTCCATTATCACTTTTGATGACATTAATACCATATCCTTTCTCTTTCTAGATCTTATTACTACTTCTCCAAAAATGATCAAACACCTCATTTGTGTGATACAAAAATGTAACCTAAGTAAAGAAAGAATAATCATCAACAATGATCAAAAAATATATTTTCTTTCCCATGATAAGAGTTTGAATTAAACCAACCACATCCATATGAAGTAGATCTAATGGATGAGCTATATAAATAGAATTTTTCTTATCAAATATTACCCTCATTTATTTCCCTTTCTAATGGGCTTCACAAGTTAAAACCTTTGAGCTTAGGGAGACCACGCACCATATCCTTTGATACCAAGGTTTGAAGAATTTCCTTATTTTTGTGGCCTAGCTTCGTATATCAAAGACATGTATCATCTAAATAACTTACTAAGAACTTAGATTTTTGGTTAGGATAATTTCCAAAAATAGTAGTATACACATTTCCTTTTCTAGATTCTTCAATCACAACATTTCAGTGGATAGATCTTGTATTCTACGACTTTCTTTTGAAAAGGTAATATTATAATTTGAATCAAAAAGCTAACTTACACTAAGAAGATTATGTTTTAATCCATCAATGAAAAACACATTGTTTATAATTGGTAATACCTTACCTTAAACTCCTATGGTACCAATACTTGTTATAGGTACTTTCATGTTGTCTTCGAATATGACTGTTTCATAATTTTGTTTTGTGAAGTGATTGAAGTAGGATTTGTCACTTTTCATGTACCTTGAACACCAACTATCAATATACCACATGCTAGCATTGTCATTGGAGAAAGTAATTTGAGCCATCAATGTTTTTCGTCTTTTCTTCTTTTCCTTTCCAAACCTACATGGTTTTCTTTCTATGTTGGCTTTGTAAAGACCAAGAGTAGTGATGCATTCTACAATAGAAAAAGGCTTAAATATGACTGTATTTAACACAAAATATGCTTTTTATTTTTTTTGGTTTATAAGATTTACCAGACCTTGATAAATGTTGTTTTTTGTCTTTTTATGTTTCCATAGAGTTCTTGTTCATTTGCTTATCATATTTGTTAGCTTTGAGTCTCAGCCCTAAGTTTTGAGTTTTTCTTCTTGAGATAAAAGCACTCTTCATTAAGAACTTTAATTTTTACTTCCTTGGAATGTAAAGAATTTTTTATCCCAATTCACAAATTTTGAAAAGAAATAATTTTATGATAGAAAAATTCATAAATTTCCTCAAAGGATCCATTATCTTGATAACGACAAGAATTGTCAACTTTACAAGCATAGTCTTCTATATTTCTAGATTGAAGGAAGGAAATGAGCTACTTACCTTTATAATAGATGCGATAAATGAATTAAGCACACCAATTGATGATGTACATTAGGCTCTTTGTCTAGACATATCCAATATTGATTGTCCCTTGCATGTTCATTGCTGAGATTGATGTAAAGAGCAAGAGTACCTAGCTTTGATAACACTTAAGGATCATTGAACTTAGAAGTAAAGGAGGATGAATAAGTTCTTTAGCTTAAAATTCTTTAACACAAATAGCACACTGATTCAACATGGTTCCCAAACTTTGGTAGACCATACTCAGAGGATAGTTTGCAAGCATACCTCCAAACATTATTCCTTCCAAATTTTGGTTTGAAGGGTACCATACCATATACAAGCTCTAAGATTTGCTCTGGAGTGATTTGACAATATGAATCCATTCAATCGCATAAGGTCATGACAAGCTTAGATTGTATTTTTAAGGATCCCACTACCTTTACAACTCTAAGCTCCACTCCAAGCTATTGTGGTGCTACACTAACACTCAATCTTGTATAGTCCCAACAAGCTCAAATAATATGCCTACCTACAATAAGCAAATTTTTATAAGAGATGAATGCAACTTGGTTTGTTGATCCTTGTATGTTAGGTACAACTCACTTTACAATTGACAAAAGATAGAATAATGATGAGCAACAATGATTGTCAAATGATTACACAATGCTAGTACAAAGCTTGTTCTTTTCCCAATGATAATGATGTTTTCTTATAGTCACTATGTTTTCAAATCCATCTTGGAACTCATGCAAAGGCTATCTAAAGATCATGAAAGATGTCATCTTCATGATTGAGATGTCTTTCTACATTTTCCTCCATTTTTGGAAGATTCCTTCTTCTGGTGAAAGATGTCTTTCTATAACTAGCCTTCAATTTGGGAAGATGTTTTTCACTAGTGAAGACATATTTGTTTGATGAAAGATGTTTACTATTTGGCAAAGATGTATTTTCCTATGCATCTATTTCTTAAAGATGTCTTTCTTCATCCTCTTTTACTTTTTGAATTCTTCATTTCTTATCCATGTTCCTAAGATTCCATAAACCTTCTTATTTCAATCCAAGTTCTTATCCTATAAACACAACAACCATACAACCACACAACAACCTTGCTTTCCATTTTTCTTAACATTTTGACATACCAAAAAGTCCACAATAGCTAGTTCATTTTATTCTATCATATCAACAAGATAAAATAAAATAGTTACCTAAAGTTTTGATGCTTATCTTGTGTTTCCTTATATATCTCTAATATCCTTGGTTCTATCTCTTCCAAGCGCAGATTGGTTGTGTCTATTAAGTCAAAATTTGAAGCTAGAATCCTAGATAAAATGATAGTCCATTATTCCTCATAGAATTTTAATTCTTCTAGCGTGATATCATCATCATCATCCTTTTTTGTAGGCTTCTCTTTTGGGCCTCTTTTTTTTTTCTTTTGATGTGGTAATTATCATACTATTTGCAAAATTTACCACTAATTTGTTTAGTGATTTTGACCCCAACTCTTCCATGATAGTAGAGAGTTTCTGAGACTTTTCATGGAGTGATTAATTACTAAAGCTAATCTCTTTCATTCCATTAATGATCTTTGAAACTTCATAGCTTTATTCATTTCTCTTCAATATGCATGGAGAGGAGAGTTGTGATTAACCATGTTGCTACCTCTTATTTATGCTTCTAGAACCTTCACTTGGTTAGAAAGCATCATTATTTTCTTCTTATTTTCTTTCTTATTTTTGTGCACTTGCTTTAAGAAATATATAAGTATGGCATTTTTGTTGGTTTATTCTATAACCTATACTACCATATCCTTGGCATAATAGAGGGTTTAGCTAATCTCTCTACTGCTACATCTATATTCATAGTTGAATCATAGAAATTTATCTATTCCTTATTTATATCAATCTTAATTTTTGTGTTTTAAATGAGAGAAGATTAGATTTTCTATCACTAATAATGAAGATTATTCTTTAGTAATAATTTTTAAGTTACTCACCTTCTTCTAGGAAGATCAAGTTCAACTTTCTCTTTATGTCCTCTATTAATTTGTTCAACATCATCTACTTATCTTTCATATAAGCCTAGATTTTCCATATCATCTTGAAAATTGAAGAAAATGGTTAATTATTTTCTACATATGTAAAATTAACATACAATCTTTGACATTATGTCAAATACACTTACCATATGATTTGAAGAGCTTTAAACTTGTCACCTTCTTTATTCACTTGCAAAACTCCAAATCATTTAAAACTACTTTGCTAAATGAAGGAGTGATATCTATAGGAGGATCAGGTGGGATTTTCAATTTTGGAAACTCATCCCTTTCCACTTCCTTTGTCTCTTGTCTATATTGGCCTATTTCCTTGAGGTTTAAATTAAAAAGGCTAGAAAAAATCAAACTTTCTCTATCCCCTTTGTTTTTCTTTAACTAAAATAAGTCTATAAGAAATCTATCTCCTCAATGCTCGTACCTTCCTTTTGATCTCTAGGAATCAAAGAAAGGCTAGAACATAGTTACTTGACTTCCTATTCCATGGCTCTGTTATTACAAGTAGCTTCTGCAAAAATAAGAAAGTGTTAGTATTGCATCATTATTTGATCATGTTGAAACCAGATACTACATTACATTAATGAAACTTAGTAGAATATGTATAAATACAAACTTAATTATCTATTTTTCTAGCTTCTCTTAGGAGACCCTTATTTCTGGGATCTTTAAGAAGGTGGTTTTTTCCTTAGAAATAGGTTTCTCTTTCTTGAAGCTTGTCCCTTCTCCATATTTCTAGAGATGCTTTACAAAATTTCCTCCTTATTTGTTGTTCTATCTCTACTTATTTTCTTTTTTGGCTTTTCAATGATTTTTGACAGTAACCATTGCAACTCTTCTTTTATTTTTGATTCCAATGACAAAGAATCACCTCCTCTAATGCTATAAGTAAACATTAAACTTTCCAAGTATTTCCAATGTGGGGGCCTTAAGTATGCTTCTAAAGAAATGTAAATTTACTTCTTTCCCCTCTTGCAAATAGTGGTGTCACTACCTTTAACTCATAATAGAATCCAAAATTGAGCTACTTGCTCACTATCTTTTTCTTTCCCTTCTTTTTTTCTTGGGGTAGTTTCTCAATTTCTTCAACCACCCCTTAATAGATAATTAGTACCCAATTGACTATCCTCCCTTGGGAAAGTGTCTTGTATAGCTTGTACAATCACCTATGGTCCAACCTCCATTTTGACCTATCATATGATAGAATAGCCTTTTAATGAGTAAAGGGAACAACATTTTCAAATCTTGATTTCTTCCCTTATGTACATTGATGGAATCCTTCTTCTCTAAATCCATCCACTATTATATAACTCATATTTTGCTAAATTTAGTTTAGAACTATCAATCTTTATTCATCTTTTAGGAAATTTTAACCAATACCTCAATGTTGTAGGATTCCATGTAATGATGACTTGTTTCTAGTCTACATGAACCACAAAAGCTACCTTCTTAGTTGCATAGCTCTTTATTATTCCTACATATTTTTTTGCACTAGGTTAAGGATTCTTTAGATCTAAAGAACATAAAATTCTAGCACTATTGAACTTATTAAAATACTTAACTACTTCACCCTCAAAAAGCCACTTTTAAACACTTTATGCTTTGGTAAGAAAAGCAATGCTTTTGAACACTATTGAATTCCTTCATTGCTTCCATGGCGTCAATGAATATAAAGTTATCAATGCTTATTTGAGCTATAATTAAGCATACTTTACCATTAGTCTAATCTTCTATTGAGTTATATATTCTATCTAATTCTAAGATATATATATATATATATATATGATCTTTGCATAGTTCCTTTTCATTTATCATTCTCTCCATGGACTCATTTCATAATATATGAAGCCATCCCTAGTTGTTATAATTATTTCAAAACCTATGTAGTTAATGAGTCATGGATTGGTCACGTCGATGAGGTCTCGTCAACTAGGCCCCATCGATGCATTGTTTCATGCGTTGACATGAACCCATCTACATAGGGTCTATTCTTGCCTATAAATGCCTACCATCCCACCACATTTAGGAATCATTCTATCATAATGTAGCAAAGCTCTTGTAGTTTTTATATTTGAAAGTTAGAGAATTTCCCTAAGTATCCACAATAAGAAGTCATTAAGTGTACAAATCTTTATTTGAGCACTATTGTATCTAAGAACGACAGTGTGCGTAGCAATAAATATGAATTTCTTGATAAACCTTGCAACATTCTAGATAGTTTAAATGTTTCATTCATGCATTTAATGTTTTCAGCTATTTATTCAATGTTTTCTAACAATTATCATAATTAGGTAATTAAGCAAGATGAGCTAAATAGTAATTAAGTAAACTCATAAAAATGACCACTTCGAGCATGCATATGACATTTGGTAATCCCAATAGCACTTAACACTTGGTAACCCAACAATGTTATATGTGTTCAAGATGTGTACGACAAGTGGGATAGGATACTTATGTTAGGACTAGTTGAATAGTAGTTAGCCCATTAGATTAAAGCAGGTATTAAATAACTTTTTTCTCTATCTTTCCTATTTCAAGCATCAAACCATAAAGTATAAAATGACAAAAGCCATGTGCCTCAATTACACTTAAACCATACGCTTGACCTTCACAACTGTAGTTGGGAAGACAACAAACATCTTCAATGTCCTATTTACTTTCTAGAAAACTAGTGCACTAGAAACTATAGAGTCCATAGAATTCAACCAGATTGTGCATGAATGCTTTGTGACTCGTATGGTTGGACATAGGGGTACCTCACTATTCATCAATAGTCTTAATTTCTTATACTATGTGTTGGAATGGGATATCACATGAGGTCTCAAGTTTTGATGCTGGAAAAGATCTCTCAATAGGTTTTGCAAAAATTCTAAATGTTTGAAACTTTGCATGCTTGAATTAGCAAACCTACCATACAATCTTAAAGTTAGTTTTAGTTAAAATAAGACTAACTTGAAACTCCTCTTACTAGCTCAATTATTAACTCACCTCTAAACAAAAATATGAAAGCATAGTGGGTTAGACATTGTTTTGAAAGTATGAGTTTCTACGACTAATGTGCTATTGATACTAAATTATCAATACTTTCCTCTCCCCCATAACTTATGCAAATAATTTCTATATAGCATGAAATCCTTGGATAATTCTTCAATTTTGGATCTCTTTTTAAAAATTATTTCTATGAGCTTTAGAAATAATCCTAGCAAGATTCTCCCCAAAGCTCATAGGATGACTTCTTCTCCCAAGGATGTCTAAACCATCATGTGGAAGTGAGTGATGTAGAACCTCAAAATTTCTATAACTTCTCTATGAGCCCACATATTTGGTGGCACTAAATTTATGTCATCAAATAATGGTTTTCTCTTGATGAATCTTATTTTCCTATATTTGTTAATCAAGATTCTCCTTTTATCTACTAAGATGAAGAACATGTGCTTGATGACAAGGAGTGTAGGTGCTACTTCATCACTATAACAAATGTCAAAATAGTTTAGCATTGAAAAAAATATTTTTTTACAGTAAATCTTTCAAATTATTTTCACCATGCCAAAACATATGCACTTCAAATTATTCTTCATGTTAAAACTTCCTTTGAACTTTTAATGTAAAAGGCTGAAACCTAGCTATCGAGTTTTGATGCTCTATGTCATATTCACCAACAGTTATGTGTTTGGAAAAAATGCCATAATGTCAAACCCCTCATGTTGTATTGGTCCCCCATTATGTTCTTCATGAAAAGATTCCAAATATATATTTTCTTACAATTTGTAAAAGCGATTGTAAATTTAGGCACAAAAACATTGATTTAAGTATATTTGTACTTGTACAACATAAAGTAATACTAGATTCAACTAAAATTAGCTGAAAATTGCAAGAGCTTTTTTCCCTGACACCACTATTTGATGCACTACAATAGTGACATGAAAATCATGATTTCTCTTAATCCAAGTAGCAAATCTTCTTAAAACCCTAGATGATTAATGTGTTTTCTATCTACAACTAGTAAGCAAAGTAAAATTAATACATGCATGAGATTTTTTATCATAAAATCTAGAAATTTCAAAAAACAACCCTCCAAAAATCTCTATAAAAACAAGAACAATTGTTATTGAAAACCAATGGAATAGTGGAAAACTCTACAAAAATTCCTAACTAGGATTTGAATAACTCACATTTCACCTCTAGGAGGAAGTGAGTAGGGTAGAGTCTATTCTTTGCTACTACTAGACCCACCTCTAGTTTCATGTCTATTATTGTTTCCACCTACCATCTTGCTCTTTTTCATCTATCACCATTGTTGCTATCACTTTGCTTGTACATAATTTCTAAAATCACTCTAATGTAAATGAAAGTTTTGATACTAAATTTTTCATTTTCCATTATTTTTATAACTTAGAAACTTTGCACACCATAGTAGTTTTCACATCCACAATGTTTTAACATCATTTAATTTTTAACATCAACATATCTAATTTCCTTTTCTAATTTTGTTCTAGGTGAACATAGTTACCTATCTAGATTCTGTAATTCAACCTTTGATCTTCAATAACTCTACAAGCTAGGTATGTCAAACTCTAGATCTCTCTTTTCATTATTTAATATTAAGCTCAACTTCTCTCATATCCTCTTTAGACATCATGGAGGATAAAATTCTACCTCAGTTAGACCTTTCTTTTCTTGATTGAGAGCTTCTTCTAAGGAATGATCACCTAATTAACACACTAGTATTAAGCCATAAGAATGAACAAAAGACTCTTTAGCTTAGTGCCCTTCCTTTCTAAATCTTTAGAAAGCCATCTTACAACTCTACAAAAGCATTCAATTGTTTTTGCATGAGGATACAATGATATGGGAAAGTCTAGTCTAAAAGTTGATACAGTGTAAGATCATTTTAGAAGAAGGTTTCAAACCTTTTAAACTAAAGGTTACAAAACTTTGTGATGCTATAACTCTTGCTATGAAAGAAGAAATTACCAAAATCTACAATGGTAGTTTTATCTATCCTATGGACTATTCTAATTATGTTTCTAACATGATAGTAGTTCCCAAAAAGAATGATGGCATCTACATATGCATTCAATTTTGAGACCTCAACAAGGTCACTCATAAGTATGACTTTTCTTTACCAAATATTGATCAAATCATAGACTCAATAATTGTTCATGGTCTTTTATCATTTAAGCATGGTTTTTATAGTTACAACCAAATCTATATAGATTCATAGCACTAGCAATATACTACTTTCATGACTTCTTGGGTGATATATTGCTACACAAAAATGTCATTTAGACTTAAGAATGATGAAGCTACTTATCAATGAGTTATGACTTTCATCTTCAATGACATGATGTTCAAAATAATTAACAATTAAATTGATGATTTGATTATCAAATCTACCTTAAAATTATTCTTTTGACTTAGATCAAGTTCTAAATTACTATGACAAGTTTAAGTTTCATATTAATTCCAAGAAATGCATTTTTGTAATCCTCATGGATAAGATGCTAGGCTATCTTATGTCTCAAGATGGTACATCTATTATCCCTAATAATTTTAAATCTATTCTAGATCTTGCACCACCTAGAAACATTTGAGATTTGTGTATTCTACAAGGTCATCTTTAATCCATTCATCATTTCATTTTGAATCCCACCAATGTTTTTCATCCTTTGACTTATTTTCTTCATAAATCTACCTCTTTTATTTCAGATGAAAAGTGTGAAAATATCTTTCATTTCATCAAAGAAGCATTAACTACCTTTCCTATCCTATATCCTCCATAATTTGATCAATATTTTTATCTCTATCTTTTCAAATCCAATCATTCCATATCCATCATGCTCTCTCTAAGGTGAGAAAATGGAGTTAAAATTTTCATATATTACATATCACATCCTTTCTCAGACCATGAGACTAAGTGCTCTGACATTAAAAACTCTTATCTAAGTTTTTTCTTCACTCTTAAAAAGTAAAAGCATTACCTTCTTAATGTTAGGATATTTGTTATCTACAAAGAAAACATTCTTAAAGTTATTTTGAACAATCTTTATAATGGTCATCTCTTATCTCATTGGAATAATTTTTTCATTGAGCTTAACCTTTATTTTTTGTTTTAAGATTTGAAAAAAGATCAAGTAATATTTGATATTATCTCTTCATCTAAAATAACAAATGTTATTCATAAGTTACATAATGATGCTAAGGATTTAGCCATTGTCCTATACTTCAATGAAGCACACATCTTCTTTTGATCTAATGTAGCTTGTTGATGAGCAATGAGGTATCCCTATGCCAAACTATATGAATCACAAGCATTCATATACAATTCTATAAAAATTTTTAAATGGGTCTAGTTGTGGCATCTAGATCATTATGTGTTGATCACAATTCACTAGCTTTTCACTTGGACTAGGAGTAGCTTTGTCACATATGGTTTAGTCCAAAGTGAGGTATATGATATTGTCTAATCCTATGTTGCACATAATGATGATAAAGAGATGAATAAATTAAGCTACTAAATAATGGAAAGTAAAATATAAACTATCCTATGTGTGATGAGTATCCATTCTTAATTATCTATATATACCTTAGAATTCATGAGACTATGATTGGGATAGCCAAGCATACATCACTAGGCTTGCCAAATGATACACTATTGGATTACCAAGTGATTACACTTAATTGATCATGATTAATCTGTACTCATTCTACTTAATGATAGGAATAGTAAATAGAAATAAATGGAAACATTAACTAAAGAAAATAGTAAATAGTTAAACAATTAAATTGATAATAAATCTAAGTGGATGCTACAATGATGGAGGTATTCATAATCTTTATTTCTAGTCATGTAACATGTTCAAGCACATCACACTTGAATAAGAATATCACATAGTCATAAACATCACACTATGGACATGCACTAGGAATAATAGAACTTGAATTTAGAAATCTAACAAAATTATCAAAAACTGAGAAACTAAAACTATGTCCTAACTATGCACCCAAGTGTTGTATTTATAGGTTAGCACAAAGGAGACAATATCGAATATTTGACATCATTTCTTGACATATGATATTGCATATCCAATATTGAAGCCTGAATATCAAATATCTGATGTCAGGGCTAACATAATCATGACTCATCATTCCCCCATGGCTAAATGAAAACTTATCATTGAGCTAAACAAAATGAGGAACAAGTTCTTTACAAAATCTTAGGAAGGTATGGAATTATTGATTGACTCAAATAAAAAAAAATGGACTCTTACATGTTGCATTGGTGTTTCAAAAAAATTTGGAAACAATCTTACAAGATATAAAATCAAGGAAGCTCATGTAGTTCCTAGAGGTTATGGCTTCTCCATTGGTCACTTTCCTTTGTCACTAGGCTTCTAAAATTGGTAACGATTGAGGAGCACCTGCAACTTTTCTTCTTTCATCCATGGATTATGTATTCTCTGGGCTACTAAACTGATGTGTGTTGACACTAGTACAATCCAAGAACATGGTAGCTATGGAAACATCCCAAGGACTCTTTCTATTGAAATGTGCACTATCTAGGATTAGTGAACATCATTAACATCATTGAATGAATCCTAAGGTCAACATCATTATCACACATAGTATAATCACAAGAACACATTGATAGTATAATCATAAGAACACATTGATATTTTATTTGTTTTGCAAAAATGTCTTCTTCTCATAGGCATGAAGATGTCAAACAATTGGTCACACAAGAATAATAAGTGGTATATACTCATCCAAATAAGTATGTGGCTAACTTCACATTTATCCTACATTAGGATAAAAATCTATGATGGTGTGACATGGAAGATAATATTGTAATGCCTTCTAATTGATTTGTGCTTGGGATGCTATTTCAAACTCTAGAAAAGTTATGCATCCAAGATTTTCAAGAGGAGTATGTTTTTCATGACTACAACTACTGACACTACCATCCCATTGGGATCATCACCAGGAGAGGTACCATGGGGTTGTGAAGGAAAAATGGTTCACTAATCCCTTATTCCTACTAAGCCAAGACATCAACAAGGTCCCTCTCTCTAAGAACTCTCAATATGAAAATTCTCTGCCCCTTGTTACTGATGATGGGAGTGTGGCTCTAAATCTATGATCTAATATAAATAATCCAAGTTCTAGAAAATATGGTAGTCAAGATAAGGGCTTGAACAAGTGTCAAGACAATAAGAAAACCATTGAACATGGTCATGACAACCAAAGGGAAGTTAGAAAATACCATGGTGGTGGTAGTCCTCCTCCCTCTTCATCCTCTTCATCTAGATCTTCTTCTTCTTCCTCTTCTAATTTTGAAGAATGCCACAAAAGGAACAAATGTGATGGAGGTGAGCAGCAGGACAATAATACTAATCATCATACCTTAAATAATTGAAGTGGTAATAGAGAACATCATCAGCAACAATGAAATGATGATGATGATGAGCCTCTATTGGCAACTCGAAGCATGCTTAACATTGCAGAGGTAGTTAAGATCCTAACTAGGCATGTGAAGGATAGTTGGATCAAGTGCTTAGACATAAAAAATATCCTAAAATTTGAGGGGGATATAAATTTAATTTTCAAAAACATCTACAAGACAATCATAATGCCTACATCTTGCAAAACATAGAAAATGAATTGAAAAAATTCAAGCTATTTCCTAGGATACTCATCAAATAGGTAGAAAGCTGGTATCAATCTTTGCAACTAGAATCCATTTGCAGATGGAGTACCATGATAGAAATATTTAATGACAAATACTAGGTGTATTCCAGAGTGTCTAATTTGAGAAGGCAAATCCAAGGCTGAAAATAGGAAACACATGATCCCTTAGATGTTGCCATGGATAGATATAATTCTCTCTTACACTAACATCCTAGCCATGGTTATTCTTATAGGAAACAACTTCTCCACATCATAGATGGTCTCAGAGTAGAAACTAAAAGAAATCTTGCAATTTATGCCCAAGGGAGATTGTTTGAACTAAGGGCTCATCAAATTCAAAGGCTAATAGAGTAGGTAGCAAAATAAGAAGATAAGTTGCAAAAAAGAGAAAGTGTAAAAAAGAATATAATAGGGATCCTTCCATTAAGAAAAGGGAGGTATGAGTCTATGATGAGGAGAAGTCATAACTTGATGATGTGATAAATAGAAAAACCTTTTCCATACAAAAATCTATTTTTGATATTTTGGGAAAGATTGATAAACTATGGGACTCTTTGGATGAGAAGTTCCAAACCAAGTGATTCACACAATTCATCAAGAAAACAACCAATTTTCCAACCCAAAAATTCTCTCAAACCCTCACAACTTAATGTGGCTAGTTACCCTATATCTCTAGCACTCTTATCCTATACCTCAAACACATTCAAGAGTGCTTTAACCCAAAAAACACCTTAGATCCACACTATGATGTTAACTCATGTTTTCTTTGATTGGATCAAGGCTAGCAACCTTCCAATGAAAATATCTAACTTGTGAAGTTCTCTTATTTACTTACAAATCACTAGACATGAGCCATGCAAGGCTCTTCCTGATTCTAGTTCCAGTGTCAATCTCATCTCCTACAACATGTACAAGGCCTAGAACCTACCACCTCTCAAGAAGAGCAATATCCATTTGGAATTGGTAGACGAATTAATCACTATCCCTTTTTGATCAGTAGAGGACATTGTGCTCATAGTTTGTGTGTGGTCCTATCCTACCAATTTTTTGGTAATCAAGGTAGAAAACTACAAAGGTGACTTTCCCATAATTATGGAACGTGCATGGTTGAGCACTATTGATGCACAAATGAGCATTAGCGACCTCTTTGTTGAAATCTCCAAGAAAAATGGATTTGGATGACTTAAGAAGAAGCATGTTCCATGCATCATATATAGTGATAACACATGCAATTACATGTAGAAAATCTGGTCCATTAAAGTACATTTATCAAAGCATGCAATCAGTGTGCACATGAAACTAATATCCAAAGGTTTCTGTACCCAGTAGCCACAAAACATAAGGGCACCCATTAGTTGCCAATTGACTCAAATAGTAGCACACTATGCATGGAACCTACTAAGTGTTTGACATGTGCCTATGTCAAAAGCATGGATGAACTTGAGCAAGTTTATCACCAACTCTTTGATGATGAAGATGATGATACCTATTGGGAAGAGTTATAAATACCTAATAATTTTAAGCAAGAGCTCCTAGAGTTGAAAACTCTACTTGCCAGCATGGAGTATGCCATTTTAAACAATGCCAAGCTAGTCATAATTAATGCAAATATTGCTCCTAAACAAAAATATAAGCTATTGAAGGTTGTCAAGAAATTTCCAACAACCTTCACTTGGTCATATCATGAACCAACTAGAATTCATCCAAGGATATGCCATCATCGTATCTACATCAACCTAGCCATGAAAAAAAGAAGGTAGCCATAATAGTGGTTGAACTACAAGTTAAAGTATATCATCAAAGAGGAAACCAAACAACTCCTCAAGGTGGGGTTCATTTATTCCATCATGCATAGTGAGTGGGTTAGCCCACTCATAATTGTGCCAAAGAAAGGTGGAAAGTGGTAGGTCTACATCAACTTTAGGCTATTGAATGTGGTAACATTTGAAGATTATTTTTCATTCTCATTTGTAGACCATCTATTGGACACCATATTTGGGCATTGTTATTATAGCTTTCTAGATAGTTATAGTGGCTATAACCAAATCCAAATTTCACCAGAAGATTAGGCCAAAATAACATTCACAAGTCCCTAGGGGAATTTTTCATATTGTAAGATTTTTTTTAGTTTGTGTAATTTCCCTACAACATTTCAACATCTGGTCAGTATTTTTTAACAATAAATTGGTAACTTGGTAGAAGTCTTTAGGGATGACTTATCTACCTATGGGGCTACATTTAAGCAAGTGATAGATCACCTTGAGTATGTACTAAAAAGATGTGTTGAAATAAACATTAAGCTCAATTGGTAGAAAATCCATTTAATCATCAAGTATTGCATAGTACTAGGACATTGCAAAAATGGAATGAGGTAGACCTAGAAAAGATAAGGGTCATCCAAGGAATCACACATCAACTAGAGATAGTCAAGGATGTCTAATCATTCCTTGGACACACTGGCTACTACTGGTGCTTTATAGATAATTTATCTAGGATTGCAAAGATGTTGGTTAAGCTTACAAAGAAAGATGTCCATTCCTCTAGACCGAGAAGTGTGAACGTGCATTACAACTACTAAAAAAAATTCATGGAAACTCTAATTCTATAGGCACTAGATTGGTCCATACCATTTCATAGAATGATGAATGCATATAATTATACCTTTGGAGCTATGCTAACATAGTTGGACAATAAGAAACATCCATATTATATTCATTACACAAGTTGAAGCATTATGGCTGCACAATTGAATTATACCACAACTAAAAAAGCACTAATGGTAGTGGTGTATTCTCTCAAAAAATTTTGGCACTTTGTGCTTGGCTATAAAGTGTTTGTGCACATAGATCACAATGTCATCCACTTCCTAATCAACAAGCCAATGATGAACCCCCGTATCATATGATGGTCTGTGATCTTGTAGGAATTTGATCTCACAATGGTAGATTGGAAAGGGACTATGAATGTGGTCATTGACCACCTTTCTTAGTTAAGATGGGATAATAAAATGGAGGAGAGTCCACTCTTTAATCAATTTCTACACAAATTTCTCTTTCCAAGAGCAATAAATAGCCAAGTGCCTACTGAATCAAAATGGTATGATGGCATCCTCACTTATCTTCTCACTTAGGAGGTGCCTCAAAATATGGATCATAAGAAGAAACAATAGCTTCTTCATTAGGTAAAATACTTCATGAAAATTAATGGACATGTTGACAAGGTGTGTGTCATTTGCTTGTTTTGTTGCTATGTCCCTGATGTAAATCAATTATGTATTCTCGAAGATAATCACAAAGTCCCTTGCAAAGGCCACTATGCTGGGAGACACACGACCATAAAAATCCTGATGGTAGGATACTATTGGTCTATAATCTTCATAGATGCCCACTAATTTTTCTAATCCTGTGAGCATTGTCAAAGAGATGGTGGGATGACTACTCAAATGGAGGATCCTCAACAATGGATTCAACCACTAGAACCCTTTGACATATGTAGCATAAACTTCAGGGGTTCCATCACACCCATGTCCAATGGAAAGGCATACAACATCATACTAGTTTACTACTACACCAAATGGCTAGAAGTAGTAGCCATCATTAATTATACATCATCTACTACTACTCTATTTGTACAAAAAATATTGTAAATAGGTTTGGGATGCCATGTGCATAGATTTCTAACAATGGAACTCATTTTACAAGTGCCACTTTTTGAAAACTCATGCAACGCTTAAGGTTTGAACATAAATTAACAACACCCTATCATCCCCAAGCCAATGGTCAAGCAGAGGTAACTAACAGGGAGATTACAAAGATTTTAGCAAGAAATATTAGCAAATATAGAAGATATTGGAGTGCAAAACTCAATGATGAGCTCTAGGCCTACCACTCCACATGGAAACTCCCTATAGGCTACTCTCCCTATGAGCTAGTATATGGAAAACTTCCAACACTTATAGTTCAATTGAAGCTTTGTACACTTTTAACAGACTATCACTTGGAACTTGACCTAAGCCTAGAATAAAGAGAAATATTGATCAACCTAAATATGATAGATGAAAATTGATTGGTGGCCCTATCTTTGAATGAAGTGCATAAGCTACTCAACAAACAATGATATAACCTGAGAATCTAGAAAGTAAAATTTCAACTAGGAGATAAGGTTCTCTACTGGAACCCCACACATGTACCCCAAAAAATAAAGTTCCAAAAATTATGGGATAGACCTTATATAATTAATAAAACCTTTCCCTCTAGGGTCATGTTAAGTTAGAAACCTAAAAACCCACATAAAAAGAAGTTGATCAACATCTAACATGTGAAAGCTTTCCTGGAGCCAAGACAAGCTAGTGTAACTACCACCTCATCAGATGGACAACCACACTCTATATATTGCATCTCTTCCCTTCAACATAATCATGGGGGAGATGACCATCCCTACTAACCATCCACATGGCTCCTCAGTTTTTCACCTTTTTATTTTATACATTTTTGTTCTTATACTTTGTTGATTTTTACTCATTTTCTTAATTTTTGTTTTATAAAATCATTAGTGTGTTTTATCTTTCTTTAATATTTATACTTTATTATATATTTCACTTTATTCTATTTTATTTTTCTATGACTTTTCACTAGTTTTGCTAATAAAAGTGCTTTATTATCGTAGGACATAGTGCTAATGTTGTTATTTACTAATGGTGGTTTATGCTTAATGTTGAGATTGTTAATGTCTAGTTTCTATTTTTCAATTTTCATGTCTAATGACTAAGACATTATTAATTTTCATGGAATAGGTAGTGAGTCCACATCATCCACCCATCGACAAGCTTTATGGTTTTCCTTATTCTGGATGTTTGAGGTCCCTTTCATTAAATAAACTTTTAATAAATTGATGATCTTGGTAGTTTTTAGAATTTAGAAGGATTCAAATATTTCCATAGGGTGTGACTTCAAGGGGACTAAATACTCTTGGTACTCTTCTACTTACTTTGGTGCTTAAGTATTTTGATTAGCTTCTTTACATTCCATATCGACCAATCACAGGAAGTCAAATAAAGTCTTTGCATGGTGTGGTTCCCATTCAAAATGAAAAACAAAATAACAAAACAAAAAAAAACATTATGGGAATTCAAAGCACATCCATTAGACAAATAAATAAGCTACAAGCACTAGTTATGGGACTAGAAAGACATATTACCCATGCCTAAAAGTCCCCTCTAACTAAGGCCCTCTCTTGCTTCTTACTTCTCTTTTCTTCTCTTTATGGAGTAGTGGTTGTTTTATGGGAGAACTCTTGCGTCTTGAGGGGATGGATTAGTTTTGGAGTGGTAATGCAAAGTCACTAAAAGTGGCTGGTTTTGATTTGGACAAAGGATGGATCTTCTTAGGTCATTTTAAACACAAATTCCACAAGGGACTTCCTATGACCTTAATTTTGGATTCCATCCCAGCTTCTCAGTCATCCATCTATGCTGCTCGTAACTCACCTACTACCAATTTCTATGTTATGCTTGATGTCGTAATTTGATGTGATGGAATTCTTGGATAGATTCTTACAGATTGGTTCTTAACTTTTCATTATCATTAAATCCACTATGGGACCCACGAACTCCTTAGCTAAGGTTATGCAATGGCAAAAAGGGCATGTGCCTACTATGGAGATGATGCACTTGGATATCTCTTGCTTTTGATAGTTAAGTCCCTTACTTTAGACATTGCTACAATCCTATCTTTCACGTGCCCCATTGTACATCGAGCTCTATCCTCCATAAAACCTTCATAAAACTTCATTCTCCAATCATTTTCTCAATTTTTTGAATTCTCTAACCTCCAACACCCTCTTCTAGTATTTTCATCATGTTCATGGCTTTTTGGGCTTCCATTTGACTCCAATTTTACTCAAAAACTCCTTGTATTTTCTCAGTTTGACCATGGTCAACGATCATCAATAACCATGTCAACTAGGCCTAGTTGATGTAGTCAACCTCATCGACTAGGCCTAGTTGATGCAATTGACCTTGTTGACTAGGCCTTGTCAACATAATGCAAAAACTCTATAATTACTGCTAGATACTTTAAAATTTTTTATCATTTTCTTCACAACAAGAAGAGAGTGTTTGCCATTTTTCAGAGCCCAAAACCTTCCAAAGCCCATAACTTCCAACTGTTTATCCAAACACCTCATTCTTCAATCCTATAGCTACCATAGGTAAGTTCTTCATCATGGGGCCTATAAACCTTAAGGTTTAATTAAAATTTTTTGTTTTCTAAAGGATTAATGAATATAACAATAATGAAAATTATTGATGTTTGAGAGTTTAACACTTTCAACAACCTTTCATATGACTATAGTCATTTATCAACATCAAAACATAAATAATTTAATAATTAAAATTGATTAAATTAACCATGATCACAATTTAGTCAAATGTAACATTCCTGATTAGATAAGGTATCCCAATTATTTCATGTTACACAATAATTGCTAACTTATGGTCATGATGTGATTATAGATGGCACCAAGATCAAAATGATCACAAGAGGGAGGACCATCTCAACCAAGGAAGAAATAACCTAGAGCTAGAAGGGGCCAAAAAGAATAAGCCCAGAAATAGGTAGAAGAAACCCATGTAATAGGACCTCTTCAAGAGAAGCCCAAAGTGGAATTGATTAAATAGATTCTTGAAGAAGAGGCTACAATATAGCAATCATAGAGATGATAGGCACTAGGGCCTATATTAATACTTGAGGTCACATTAACACAAGCCTACCTCAACACAATTAGGCCCTATGATGTTGAATGCTTAGTTCTCCAGGAACTAAACTTTGGGCCATTCTTAGAGCATGCTCCAGGTAAAGACATAATTGCAAACATCTTCCATATGGCCAATCATAACTTCTAGTGGGAAGTGGTACATGAAAGAAACGTACCTTTTTTTGGAATAATAGATAGGCAAGTTCCACTATGAAAATTAAGGACATTCAAGTGTCCTACTCAGCTCAAGCCATCATGCAGGCTCTTGGGTTTCCTAATTCCAAGACACAACTGGCAGAGTTGTCTACATAGGCTAACCTGGAGGCCAAAAAGGAGTGGACCCAATAGTGTTATGGGGTTGAAAATAAGGAGTTTTGTGTGCTTACATCAATAGAATGTGTATACTTCAAGATAGTAGCCTATCACCTTAATTTGATGATGAGGCTTAGTAAAGTGACTACCTCCTCTACCCAAACATGTGCTGCTCTAAGTGAGTGATTCCTAGAAAACCTTCTACAATTAATCTATCTAGATATTTAGAGGAATTTCAAAGAAAAAAAACATGGAAGAAAAACCTTGCCTTTTCCATGCCTCATCTAAAAACTTTGCAAAAAGGCAGGGATAATCCACTATGCTAATGACATGATCAAGCATTCTCCTATGGCCTCTTGGTCTAAAATGATGAAGGAAAAGATACCTAACATGTCTAAAGAAGGAAAGTAGTAGTCACCTCCTTCACCATCCACTCAAGAAACAACATCGAAGGCCTACACAGCCATTGAGTGCTTACACAAAATCTAAGAACAACTCTTGCATGAGTAAGAGCAATGAGCAGGAATGAGCGATGGAAATCTATTTTTCTATCAACCTATGATGAGTCACCTTAATGAGGTGGCTTAAAAAATTAGTCATATGGAGGGAGGAGGCCCAATATTCTCAAACCAATAAACACAACTACCCATGAGATCAAATCCCAGTGCCCAAGAGATAACAATGTCTCTATCTCAATATCAATTATTCCTAGAAATCTCTATGAATGCTACCTCCTTTTTGGTACACTTTGAGGAGGTTGAGGAGGTAACTATATTGGTGATGTATCACTGAGGGTAGAATAATTGCAAAAGTGATTGTTGATCAAATTGCAGAAGCACTTAATGCACCTGCAATGTCTGTACCAGATGTATCTACACTTCTAGATGTGCAAACATCTATAGGAAATATCAATGAAAGATTAAATGTAGTCCAACATGAAGAGTTGTTGGACTAATTGGTTGGGACTGAGCAATGAATTTTAGAAATTTTTTATTTTTTGGATAGTGTTACTGCAACCTAGTCAGAGTTTCTCAAGGGAAACAGAAAATGTTTCATCCTAGAAGGGTAACATAAAATAACTCAATCACAAAACCAATGCTTGGCCATGAAAGTTGCTAAATTACATGCTTGCTTTGCTGACCCTACACTTGTAAACCTTGCAATAACTAGATATTAAGCTTTTTGGTAGCTCTAAGAGCTATTAAAACAAGTTGAGAAAGGAATGGCGACATCAATCTTTAACCAATTCATGGTTGAAGCAAAGACCTATTTAGTTTAAAAGGACTTGTTTTAGACATGCCAAGAAAATGAAACAATAACTACTAAAAACCACCACCTACAAAATGTTAATGGAAAAAAGTAATCAATGCAAGAATTTATCCATCAACAGTAGCAATAGTTCACTAGCATGAATAGGAAATTAAGAAAATTAGTTATATAGGATCACAATTTATCTATGGAGGAAGTTAATGCCTTATGCTAGAAATCTACCATTGAAATTTCTAGTTGGACAAATGAGGCTTTCAAATTTGAGAGAGTTAAGAATTACTACTAAGACCAAGCTGGCTTGTAGAATGAAGTGAATGAGAATCATATGCAAATGACTAAGGCAAAGATAAATGAGATCCTCTAGTAACTCTAGCAAGAAAGAGGGATGTGGAAGCCCATCATTCATGGGATAGATGCCTACAATAATGTAATGATAGAGTATATAGAATTGGCCAATCTCTCATAGGAAAACCTAGCAATGTTGACTACCAAATGACTATGGTTAGAATTTGAAAAGTAGGTGGCTAGCTTGTACTTGCTATACAAGGCCAAGTTCAAGCACCATAAGGACACGAAGAAAAAGCTTGAGATGGAAAATGTTGAAGTCAAATTTCTCAAGACATGATTCACTGATCAATGATCAACTACTAAGAACCTAGCCAGTAGAATGAAGGACAACAAAGAGTTGCAAAACATAGTCAAGGAATTCGACATCGAATGTCAAGAATTTGCAACATAGTTTATCAATGCTAAGGAGCTATTTCCTACAATTACCTATCCTTGGGATGTGACCATTCTACTCCACATTGGTGAAGCTACATGGATCATGCATGATGGTAGGAGTACAGAGGAAAAAATCAAAGCATTGTTGAATTCTTTTTCTTTTCCATCAGAAGTTATAGTAGTAGCAGGATAGCCATAATAGCCTTAACTACCACATGTGCTTGAAGCTGGAGAAGGTCTGTTGAAGCCCTAGGAGCCTCCATCACCTAGGACAATGTGATCTTTTCAATTGATCTTCACACCATTAGAAAATATGCTATCTAATTTTTATGTTTGATGTTCAATTTTGTGTCATGAACACCAAAATTTGTAATTTTGTTGTTCTGTACATCTAAGCACTCAGTTTTGTCATGTAGTTTTGTTGAGTCAAGTGCTAATCAATAATCCTGTACCTTTCCAATTTTTTAAATAACTCAAGGATGAATTTTCATTTACTCATGGGGGTATGATGAGTCACAAATTGGTTACATTGACAACCCCTCATCGACTAGGCCCCATCAATGCATCATTTCATTGTTAACATGGCCCCATCGATGTAGGGTATATCCTTGCCTATAAATATGTGTCAATCCACCTTGTTTAGGAATCATTCTATCATAGTGTAGTGAAGCTCTTGTAGTTTCTACATTTGAAAGTTAGAGTATTTTCCTAAGTGGCCATAGTAGGAAGTCATTTAGTATATGGATGTTTATTCAAGCACTATTATACCTAAGCATAATAGTGTATGCACTAATAAAGAGAAACTTTTTTATAAATAATGTAGCATTCTAGATAGTTTAAATGTTTCATTTATTCATTTAATGTTTTCAACTATTTATTCAATCTTTTCCAGCCATTAACCTAATTAAGTAATTAAGAGAGATAAGTTACAAAGTAATTAAGTAAACAGTTAAGAATGACCACTTCAAGCATGTGTATGATGTTTGGTAATCCTAGCAACACTTAATGCCTGGTAACCTAACAATGTTATATGTGTCTAAGATGTGTACGACAAGTGGGACTATATAATTATGTTAGGACTAGTTGAATAGTAGTTACCCATTAGATTAAAGTAGAGATTAAATTACTTTATTCTCTATCTTGCCTAGTTCAAGCATCAAACCATAAAGTATAAAATTACAAAAATCATGTTCCTCAATTACACTTAAACCATACCCTTGAGCTTCACAAGTGTAGTTGGAAAGACAATGAGCATCCACAACATCCCATTTACTTCCTAAAGAACTAATGAACT
>MNCI01007063.1:5640-27177 GCA_015680685.1 Gnetum montanum | reverse complement strand
TTGAACCTCTCAGACATTTTCGTTGTAGCTGATATACATGAATGTGCCAGCATGAGATCTTTGACGAGTCTCAATATCAGTGGGTGTTACCAGTTACGTCATCTGCGTCATGTCGTTGTGCACCTGCCTAAGTTAATGAATCTGCAGGTGACGGTTAATGACGATTTTCTGAGCGAATCATTGGAGAACGATACCAAGGTACGTATATCTAAATATAGGTTGATATCCGCATGCAAATAATATATGCAATTCTCGTTTACAAGTTGAGTTAAGCATGTGCGCATTTGTGATTACATAAATTAATGTGGACACAGTTATACAAATTAATACCTTTATGTAAATAATACATGGAATTCTCGTTTACAAGTTGAGTTACGCGTGTGTGCATTTATGATTAAATTAACGTGGACTCAATTATGTGGAGCACAGACATTGCTACCATGTCATTTACGTGGAGAGGAGATGTTGCCAGGGGTTATAGAAGCACTAAATGCGAAAGCAACCCCGGCATTTTTTTCGCTGGTGGAACAGAAGGCTAGAAATTTGCTCAATACCATAGATGACTGCTCATTCTCTTTTCATAAACTTTTGCCGAATCATGACGGTTCCTCTTCATTCTTATTCAGCAACAACCACTCCATCAGTCACGATGGTGACATCATTAAAACTAAAACAACAACAGTTGTGATGTGTTTTGTTTCAACCATTTGCACTGTCGACTTCCCAATGCATATTCCCCCGCCTACAACATATTTAATCTGCAAGGGGAATCCTGCTTGAATAACTGTTTTGATTTTGGGAAAGAAATCCACATGACCACATTCCTCACCTGGAAAGATGACCACCCCTTCATTGAAGTAGAAAAACAAATAGACTCCTATCCAAGCTACGATGCTTCTATAAAGGATGGATGGATGATTCTTCTGCATAGCAGAGCAGAGGAGCAGAAGAACAAGAATAAATTATTGGCTGCAGAGATACAAAACATCTTTTATTTAGAACTCAAGAGGCATCGTTTCCTGTCTGGCGCATGGACTCGACTGCCTTCTCAGCTGTGCATTTTTTAAATTCTCAGCACTTGACATTGCAGGTTGCCAAATAACCAAGACATCTCATCATTGCGATACTTGTATTATGGTAAATATCGTGATTTGTTCTACTGTCACATGTTGATCGGGAATTATTTAGAATCTTTTCAACCAGAACAGAATACCTAAACTAAATTGACTACTACTTAGTTGAACTAAATTGACTACTACTTGGGTATGTTTGAAACAGGAAGAAGAGACAGGTTTGACATTCAAAAGGAGACGGTGCCTTTTTGCAGATGACCATGCATTATTGCTTCTTCAGCACCAAAGGAGACAGCTTTCTCACATATCCTGGGCTTCACCTTAACTTGGACGCAGGATTACTGGCTAATCTCTGCGAAATGTCAATCGACATACTAGTGAAAGGTAATGTAGTTGATTCAAGAAATTGCAGGAAATTGTTAAGATAAACCAAGAAGAAATCCCCCCTATGCTAAATACTCTGTTTCAGACGAGAGCCTTTCCTTTGACTTTAGAAACCTTACATAGAAAGAGATTAGGTATATTAAATAGTAAACCATATACTCATTTGTTATTTGATGTTATTGATAAGCAAGAAAGGATTGCTTAACAATACCTTTAAAAAGGATTGGGAGATTGATGCCTTGGGAGGGTACAGAACTTTGGAAAAAGTCTAAGTAAAACAACATTTAACTATTTTTTTTTAAAGACCTCAAAGGAAAAATCCCAAAGTCATGATCAACTTATTTTAAATTTATATATGATTCTACCTATGCGCGGGAGATTGGCGATTCCAGATAAATTTTGACGAACTGTCCGCGTTGGATTCGGGAGCGTGTACAGAAGCGCATTAAATTCGCAATGGGTACGTATTTCATAATTTCCAATGAAATTTTGTCTGGATTTGTACATATACATTGAAATGATCGCCTTGCCCCGGCTTGTATCGTTATTGCCTTTTTAGTTTTTGCGACATCTGCATTTTTCATTAAAATCTTACATATCTTCTCCTGTTCTGAATTATATCAAAAATTTCATTTCATTATTAAGTGGCAAACAAGCTATGCGCCGGAGATTCGCGATTCCGGATAAATTTTCATGAACTGTTCGTGTCGGATTTGGGAGGGCGTACAGAAGCGCATTAAATTCGCAATGGATACATATTTCATAATTTCCAATAAAATTTTGTCTAGATTTGTACATATACATTGAAATGGTAGCCTTGCCTTGCCTTGCCTTGTATTGTTCTTGCCCTTTTGGTTCTTTCTGCATTTTACATTAAAATCTTACATATCTTCTCCATCATACCAAAAATTTCATTTCTTTGTTAAGTGGCAAGCAAGCAATCAAGATTCATGGCATCGGCAGACGGACCACAGACAACAAACACACGGAAATCACGAAAGGGCTACTATGGTAACCAAAGGCCGAAGGGGCGTCACGGGCCGTGCGAAGAAAACATTGCATTTGCATAGATTCGCCTGGCCTTGGGAGCGTCAAAGATTCCGCCATGACTCACATTCACGCGTGTTTATTGTTCATTGCTGGTTTTTGCTCTTTTTCTCCTGCTGAAAAAAAGAAAAAACAAAACAGGGTCATCGTCATTGTCCAACTTTTTTAAAAATCTGTTGCTTTATGCCCACCAGCACATGGACAATGGCGATATGCAAGTTTATGGCCCTTTGTTTTTACTTTCCCCTTCATCATCCAGCGTTTGAAATTGTAGTTGAGATGAGTTACTGTGCCTAGTTTAGTGAAGTTGTGTATTCTTATAATGCAGTCATCTTCAACATGCTCCTATGGTGCTACTCACAAGTAGTCCCTAGGGTGCTACTCACATGTAGTCCTTGAACAAAAGTATTACTAGACCGGATTTGTTATAAATTTTATTGAGGCTTGAGGTTTAATTTCATTTTTGGAAATATTGGATTGAGTAACAAAAGATTTCATTTTATTGCTGTCATTTTGATTGTTTCAAAAATTATATGTTTGGCCAGATTATGGATTTACATTATACTTGTTCTATATTTTACAATGTATTTTTATGATATATGAGATTTAATTTTTTTAAAAAACTAATATATTTAAATTTTCTCTATCACGTCCCTCGCTACGAACCCCGTCCCACTTTTTCTTGAGACACATGTACCCAAACACCTTCAGAATCACGAATCCTCGATTCTTCACTTCCACGAATTAGATTCTTTTGATGCATAGCAAGCAAGCAATCAAGATTCATGGCATCGGCATGAGACAGGCCACAGAAAACAAGGGAGTACGAATAAACAAACACACAGAAATCACGGGAGGGCTACACTATGGTAACCGAAGGCCGAAGGGGCAAGTATGGATCATACGGAAAGTTTTGGACGGGGCGTGTGAGGAAAACATTGCATTTGCATTGATTCACGTGGCTTTGGGAGTGTCAAAGGTTCTGCCATGACTCACACATTCATGCGTGTTTATTGTTCATTGTTGAAAAAAGAGAAAACAAAACAAGGGTCATCATCATGGGTCATGAGTCATGAACATGATGACGGATGGATGCTTGTTCAACTTTGTGAAAAATCTGTTTTCTTATAAAGTGATGAAGCCCACCAGCACATGGACAATGGCCATATGCAAGTTCATAGTGCTCTGTTTTTACTTTCCCTTTCATCATGACTAGTGCTGATTTTCCACGTGGCCCTATGGCGCTACTCATAGCTAGCCCCTAGGGTTTTACTCACACATAGTCGTTGAACAAAAGTATTAGCAGACCTGATTTGTTATGAATTTGGTTGAACCTTGAGGTTTGAGGCTTAATTTCATTTTTGGAAATATTGGATTGAGTAACAAAAGGATTTCATTTTATTGCTGTCATTTTGGTTGTGCAGAAATTATATATTTGGCTAGATTATGGCTCCTAAGGAAATGGATTCAATGCCCTCCATACCTTTGCAAATTTTCTTGCTTCAATTTAATGGTGATATTGCAATCTTCTGTGCAATTTTTAAGCATTAACAATATTTTGGATTTACATTGTACTTGTTCTATATTCTACAATGTATTTTTATGATATATGAGATTTAATTTTTTTAAAAAACTAATATATTTAAATTTTCTCTATCACGTCCCCAACTACGAACCTGTCCCCACTTTTTCTTGAGGCACACATATCCAAACATGTTCAGAATCATGAATCCTCGATTCATCACTTCCACAAATCAGATTCTTTTGATGCATAGGATTCTACAAATGGAACCATATGATATTAGTGTTGGTCAAAGTTCTATATCAAAGTTCTACTATTCAATAAATCTAAAAGGTCTATGTATATCATAAAATTTTTGTTTAAGTTTCAATTTAAATTATATTATTAAATAAAAATATATTTCTAAGGGTGAAAAAATGTTTCTTTTCTTAGAATTTAGCTTTATTGATTACTTCAAATTAGATAAATGTGAAGGAGTTGACATTAGAAAGTAAAGTTAGTTATTTCATCATTAATTGTATTTATTATCTTTTACATAAGTACATGGTAGAGAGGTATAGTTATGTTGTTGTGATCATGTAACTTGCATTTCATGCATTATTCAATTTTAAATCTTTGAAGTAGACTTACATAACTATATTCTCTTTTATGAATGTGATGTTTGGTTGGGGGCTAGATGTTTTGTGAAACTAGAATTATTAATAAAAGTAGAATTATTATGAATATATATTTAAATGTTATTTATACATCCAAGTATACAAATCATGAGCATTACGTGTGACGTGATCATAATCTATGGAATAGATTAGTAGAGCTTTTAGCTAGCTAAACGTTGATCACAAATTGCTATCTTTCCAACTATACTTATCTAGATCATAGTTCATATAGTTAAGTATAATTGAGGCATATGATCATTAGTGTTGTGTGGTCATGATAAAATAATATTTAAAATATAAAGATTTAATCTAATAAATTTAGGAACAATAAATAAATTATAAGCTATCCTAAGTGATGAGCATCCATTCCAAATTTGCTATACACATCTTGAATTTACCCAATCATTGTTGGATTACCAAGTGCTCATTATTGGATGTAGTAAGTGACAACACTACTAAGATTATCAAAAAATTACATATTTATGCTCAAAATTGGTTGTACTCATTCTACAAATTTAATGTACATTTTGGAATTAAAATATTAACAAAGTGCATAAAAGTAAATAATAGTGAAATCAAATTGTTAATAGGAAAACATTAAGCTAAGTTAAAATGTTGGAATAAAGGTAAATTAATTTCAATCTTATTGTTGTCATGAATTGTATCAAAGTACAATATCACTTGAATAAGACTATATTCAATTAATTAAAGGTCATGTTATGGGCACTCACTAATTATGCTAACTTCTACAGAATAAGAGTTTTGTTACTATGATGATCGAATAGTGAAATTAATGTGGTAGGTGAGTAATATTTATAGGAATTTATTGCAATTACAACATTGCATTTATGATATACATCCCATCCTACAATATATAGTAGATTTGATGTTGTAGTTGACAAACATACTTTCCATCCATTCCTTGATAAGGGCTATATTGGCATTTTCCTAGTGAATTGTCACCTTGGCCTTAAGCTTTTTGACATATGACATATGATGCTTCATCATACTCCCACAATTGACTAAAAACTTAGACTAACATTGTACAAAATAGATGAAATTTCATTACAAAAGTTGTAAGGTGTCTAGAAATAGATTGACTAATATTAGAAAACTTGAGTATCACATTATAAAATTAATTTGAGTGGTTGTTTCAGAATTTTAACAAATGACTTAACATACAAACAAAAAAATGCCAAAACTACATTACATCTTCAAATTTTTTATCAACTTTAAATCTTCATGTCATCTTAGACAGTGGTGGTTCTTCTCTTGATGGTTGGTTTGTTAACTTCTTCTTTCATGCATAATATCTAAAGGGACAATTGATAATTCTATGCATCAGTAATCCCTAATTAATGTATTTACTACTTGCTCACAATCTTGTCCTCCTCTTGGCCTCTTCTTGTTCTTTTCTCAACTTCTTCTTCATGTCTTGTGAAAGTCTCCAAACCTTAGAAACTTTTTTAGTTGTTATTTGAAATCATCA
Source organism: Gnetum montanum (assembly GCA_015680685.1). Taxonomy (NCBI): domain Eukaryota; kingdom Viridiplantae; phylum Streptophyta; class Gnetopsida; order Gnetales; family Gnetaceae; genus Gnetum; species Gnetum montanum. Next base: position 21,006 of record MNCI01007063.1, on the reverse strand, counting down.
AGGATCAAATGTTAAACTAGATTTGTCATGATGACTCTTTTGATCCTTTGGTTTTCTTATTAAAAATATAAAATCTGGCATTAATGGCATAAGTTTATTATGAAATATCATTCCATAGGCTCTAAGGTAACTAAATCATCAAGTTATTAGACAATTTTCAAATAAGTTTCATTATTTTATCATTAATTACCTTAGTGAGGTCAAAATGATATTAGTAAATTTTTCAAAAATTGCACTTATGTTCCCCCAAGAGCTCAAGGACATTTGTATTACTAAAATCAAACTCTCGAATTGTAAGTTATGGCACTTGGAAGTCTTTGGGCTTTGGAAATGGAAAAACCCTGCCTTGTGTTTAAATTAAAATGTGAAAAATTGACTAAGAGGCATCACACATATACACTAGTTTTTAAGGCTAATATCATAGCTATGACATTGTAGGTTGCTATGATATTGTAACTACGATATCACTAGTTGAAAATTTTGGATTTTTATTTATTTAAGGCTTGAAAAATCATTATTTTATTACATTATGAGTGTCCCAATGCTTATTGAATGCTAAATTGGAAAATAGTTGTTGTTTATGATTGGGATAAATCGAAATGATAAAATCGATCATTAAAGATTTATCTTTAACTAAAAATTGGGAGATTAAAGAATAAATTCATTAAATGATAGAAAAATTCAACAAAATATTGAAGTATGGTTCATAATAATGTATGAAAATAGATGAGCTACTTGTGATGTTCAGGATAGTGTAGTATTGGTTCTTGGACATGATCCTCAAAAATTATACAAGTGGATCCTTCCCAAAGGAGGCTTCTACTTTTAATGTCCCTGTATAACCATTCACACAAGTGTCTATAGGTACTTAAGTAATTGAATGTGGAAGATATCTTTATTCTAATATACACATGCAACTATTGAAGCTGGAATCCTGCATTGTGCTATACAAAATCATCAAACTCATAATTGTATATTGTAGTGAGGTTAAATGAAGTCAAAATGAATTATACAAGTGGGACATGAGGTACCATACCATGGTTGTAATGGATCCTTTGTATAGAGCATGATAAAAAATGGTCAACTAACCATCTATTAGGATTCCAAAGTCCATGCCTTTTAGAGTGACATTACGTTGCATCATCCTAGGCCCATCACCATGAGACCAACTCACCATCATATTGAAACAACACCATTTAATAAGAAAACCATTGGTAAACATGCATTAAAAGTATTACTAAAAATAATTAATTAAGCATTTATGTTCGTAATAAGGACCTTGGCCATTGGCTAAACAAGCACCTTTAAGCATGAATTACATGTCTTTCCAGTCCCATAACCAATGCTAATCATAAAAGGAGTACTTTCAAGCATGGGTCACATATCTTTCACATGGTACCTTAAAAATGATTCCTTTAAAAGTTAATTAATTATTTAACTCATTACCTTTGGGCATATATTGCATGCCTTTCTAGTAATAAGGGAATAGTTGTTTTTAAATAATATTTTCCAACAATAATGAAAAATATAAGTGTTATTAACATAAGAACAAAACCTAAGGTGGAACTTTAAGGAATCAATAAATCCCTTTAATGGCACACCCTTATCTAGCCCTCCTGGTCCTTCCTCTTTCTTTAAGGTAGGTAGGAAATTATGAATTACTTTTTAGTTTCAAATGTCATGAGAATTACATTCTTTCCATGATATGGAACTCTTATTAATGGAAACAAAGGGATGAATGATGTATTCTTATTGATTTTCATAATTATTTCTTTAATAATTTGATAGCATAAAACATAATTTCAATAATGAAGTTGATTCCTATACAAAATTGGTAACCTCATTAAATTTTAAAATGATTGAAAGAAATTATAGTATTATAAAAGAAAATAGAAAATGTTATGTGTTATGTGTTCTAGTTATGTGATTTTGGAAGGTGTTGGTACCAAGAGTGTTATGTGTTCTAGTTGTTCATCCAATCGTCATACCTCAGCTTGCCTTCTTCATAGCTTCCTTAGATAAAATGTTTTGTTAGCATTCATAGTTTCTAACTTAGCCCATACCTTGATTACCTTAATCTCTACCATGTTGTCAGTGTTTCATAATAGCAACTTGGCACTTAGGTTGATTCTCTATTCTTCTTCTACCTACTGGCTAGTCCTAAGTTGATCAATGGATACCTAGAGGACTTCTAATATATGCTAGACTTTGTGCATTTTATGCCTCAATCAGTTTGAAGAAAAAGCACTTCATGAAGGAACATGAATTTGAGACTAAATAAGGGTAACAAAATGGATCATGGGTGGATCATCTAGCAAGAAAGGATAAAAATCGAAGATATTTTCTCTTATAGCCTCATCACCCATAATGATGAACCATTAACATAAATTATGGTAGAATGTCAACCATCTCCAATATATATAATAAACCACCATCAAGAAGAGATTCTTGGCTTTGCTAGATGCTTAAACTAGGAGGTCAAGAAACATATCATATTCTAAATTAGGTACTATCCCAATGATCTCTAGATTTTTTCCAGGGGCCACTACCATTATATTTTTCTAGTTTACCATTCCCATTGTTATGGGATGCCTTCCCACATGATTAACTATGCTTACCAATTCAAAAAGCTTTCAAATTAACCCTAGTATAGCATAAACCTCCCTATTATCTTTGGCCATATTCTCAATCTTTTGAATCAATGTCTTGTAAATAAAGAATGGGATGTTAATGACACACTTCCCTCTCATCATTGTCACAAATTTTTCCCTCTTAGCAAATATACTTTATGGTTGTTTGGTGGGAAAAAAGTTATGTGTGATAATATTATACACTACATTATGACATATAGGAAGTTTGAACATCTTCAACTCTACTTTATTCATGTTGAAGGCCTTAAATAGGATGTTTGATTTAAGTTTAGGCTTAGTCTTGTGGTTCTATGGCAACCAATTATTCACTAGTTCATTTGGAAATCTTGTGGTCCTAAAGATTGTCCATGTAGAAATAGACATAGGAACTCCATCAAAGAAAGTCAGAGCATCATTTGCTACAAGGTTTTTGTAGAATTCCTCTAACTCATGCTAGTACCAAGTGAAGGACTAGGTGATACACTCATAGACACCTATCTACTATAGTGACTCATTGAGCTTAAAAGGATTGAGCTCAAGAAATTGATGATAATTCTTCTCTTCCTGGATCGGTCATTGCTAGACATCATGAGCACCCATGCATTCTTGATCATCATCCTCTTTTTCTAGCTCCTTTGGCACTTGTCCAATTACCTATTATCACACATGCATTTGATCAAACAATTGAGAATGTGACTACTTGCCTCTCAATCTACTTTTGGATTATGGTGTTTTTAGAGAAATAGTTGTCAATTCTAAATTAGGAGACCTATGTTTTCCTTCTTCTTCCTAATCGAGAACTAGTGATTTATGCAAAGATCTCTAGACAGAAATTTAATATTTTTTAACCTAAGCCCTTCTTTGTTTGTGAAGCTTGGGTTCCAATCACCCTAACATTATGAGTTGTGAAAATTGTTAAAAATCAAGTGAGTTCCCCAAGCATCATGCTACCATTGCAAAAATTGCACATGAAAAAAATGATAAATAAAACTTTTAAAAATACTTAAGAAACATTATTATAACTGTTGAATCATGGAATTTATGGACAAGTATAAATACTGTAGAAATATTTAAATAACTACGAAATGCATTAAAGATATACATGAATTGGTGCCTCTTCCCCACAACTAAGTTACAAGACACTAGGCTTGAACCATATCTAGAACACCATGAATAAGAAAAACAAAAAAGATTGAATGTAAAAATATCATTAATCCAATCATGTGGTAAAAAGCTAACAAAGTTTCTCTTGTTTGTGATCAAATTGGAAGCAAAGGAAAGTAATAATGAAAAGGGTAAAGTGCAGAAATATGTTTGGAATCTCCTCCTATTTATTATAGTGCATTGATTCAAGGAGGGTGTGCTAGCATAGGGGTACTGATGTCCTTGCATTGATGCAGGGGTTGCATTAGCACACCCTTCCAAACTTGAAAAAAATGCAAAATGTCTCAAACTAATACTAAAATTTATCTTCCTTCACTTCTAGAGCATCACACAAGTTCAATAATGCATCCAAATTACCAGGAATTAACCTCGTAAAGCATCTAAGATGTAAGACAACAAAAGAATTGCAAACTTACCTTTAGTGACATTCACAATCATGGAAATTAAGATGATTGATTAATGTATGCATTCCCATGAACCAAAAGCTAGGAAATAGGGGTTAGAAAAATAGAAAAATTATTAAAGCATAAAAAATAATGGAATGCGATAATAATTAAGATGAACTAAAGAGAGTTTTTCATAGTTAAATCTTAAAGCACAATAAAGTCAACACTCACACAAGTGAAAGACCAATTGAGTGCCTTATGCAATGCAACCACTGCCATCACTAAGAGCTAAGCTTTACTTACTAGGTTAAAATGTCAATCCACCAAGGATTCATAAGTGAATCCTTCCCATAGTAGATACCTACCTTTGTTTCTCTTGTGAAACTTGTTGATGAGACATTCATGGATTTCTAATAACCAGTGAGACATTAGCATCCAATGTAATTTTGTCCCCTTGAATGATCAGATCTCATCCTGTGCTTCATCCAATCAACTTCTTATAAATGGAATGAAAAAGATAAATAATGAATAAGATAGAGAAAAGGATGAAAGTGCAACATCAACAGATCGCTAGCCAACCATTCAATTAGCTCATTAAGCACTTTATCATGTTCTACATCTCATGAGAGATTTGTTATGACATCCTTTTATTGCTAATCATTCATACAATGGGGATTGATGTCAAAGTCTTCCTTCCATGAACAAGGTTATACCTACCACTTCCAATGTCATATAGCCTTGATTATTCTATAGTCCAACCATTGGTGCATTTTGAAAGTTAATATTCTAGTTTGGTTTTCATCCATATGTACATGTGCATAGTAGGCCTCATGACGTTTGCTTTACCAAAAACCTTTCATTGATCCCTTTAGTTACACTAACCAATCCCACATCCTGATAGGAGTCACAATGCCATGATCAAAAAAAGGAATTTCCATTTTCAAATAGGATCAAGGCTTGGAACAAGGATTATGAGGTTGATTCTTTGAACAAATTATTTGGAGTTTTAGGTGGAAGCAATAGTTTACATCACCAAAGTTCACTCAAAGAGAGACTTCTAGATTTTTATGATCATGGGTAATGATAAGCCAGAGATTTTCTTGGATTATGAAATTCTAGAAAATCAAGTAATGTATGCAGTGGGTCAATTATGAGGAAAAATTCTTTAGGCATTAATTCAACAACTAATTTTATTTTGATATGAGAAATTATAAAATTTATTTGAGATGGTAAAAATACCAATTTTCTTGGACCGATAAGCTTGAAGTTACATTACTCTTTTCATCATCTCTTTTTTTCTTCATTACTATTTTACTAATACTTTTTCTTTTATTTTCTCTTTTTAATCAAATTTTCTTTTCTTATCACTTTTTATATTTTTCTTTTCATTTTTATCTTTTTTTTCAAAGAGGATTTTTTATGGAGCATGAGAATCATGAAAATGTGATGAGTGGTGGGGTATTCCAACACTCAACCATACAGGTCATAAGTGTTCATCCATAGATGGACAATGTAAGTATACTAGCAAGTTGAATTTAAGTTTGTGATCATTATATTTCCACTTAGAGTTAGCAAGGTGCAAATCATATTCTTTAACTTTTAGTGAGGTATATCATGAACTGAAGTGTCCTAAGTACAATGGAACTATAAATCTATTATATCTTATGGTAATAAGCATATCTTCTTACTTTTCTATACATATTCTAGGTTAATGTAATTGTTATTGGGATTACCAAGTAACTTCGTGACTAAGAAAATTAAGTAAAGTTACTACTATGTTACCAAAAAATTACATTAGACATGAAACCAGTCATACTTATTTCATCTTACTAATAAACATTGAAATAGTAAATGAATTAGTAAAAGTAAATGATTGAATAAAAGTAAAAATTATGAAAAAATAAAACTATGCTAAGTGATATGCTACAATGATGAAGAACAATTTCAATCTTTATTTCCATTCATGAATTGTGTCTAGTAGTAATCCACTTGAATACAGTGGGATAACAAAGAGGAGGAGAGCCCACTTTTTGATCAATTTCTTGATGAACTCCTCTTTGTTGAAGCTTTTGCTAAATGAGAGCCCAAGGAAAACAACTTTTATGATGACATCCTCACCTACCTACTCACTTAGTAGATGCCACAAGAATGGAAAAACAAGAAGAAATAATCGTTTCTTCACTAGGTTAAACACTTCATGGAAATAAATGGACATCTTTACAAGGTATGTGTTGATGGCCTGGTTTGATGGTGCATTTTTGATGATAATCAACTGCATGTTTTCCAAGATACTTATGAGGCCCTTATGGGGGAAATTATGTTGGGAGATGAACAACCATTAAAATCCTCATGGTAGGGTATTACTAGCCTACACTTTTTTGGGAGCTCCATCACTTCATCTACTCCTATGACCACTATTAATGTTATGGTGGGATGACCACTCGTATGAAGGGGCCTTAATAGTGGATCCAACCACTAGAACCCTTTGACATTTTGGGCATTGATTTCATGGATTCCATCATTTCCATGTTCAATGGAAAGGCGTACATCATCAAAGTTGTTGACTACTACACCAAATGGATGGAAGCTACGACTTTCATTGATCGCACATCCTCTACAGTGATCTAATTTGTACAATAGCATGTTGCACACATGTTTGGAATGCCATGTGCACTTATTTTTGACAATGGACCTCACTTTACAGGTACCAATTTTAGGAAGCTCATGCAATGCTTAGGGGTTGAACATAAATTGACAACTCCATATTACCTCCAAGCCAATGGTCAATCAAAGGTTACTAATAGGAATATAATGAAAATAATAACAAGAAAATTTAGTAAATATAGGAGGGATTAGAGCACCAAATGCAATGATATGCTTTGGGCCTATCACTCCACATGAAAACTTCCTATTGGATACTTTCCTAATGAGCTCATGTACTGAAAATTACCAATTCTTCCTATCCAATCAAATATCTGTACACTTTCAATAGCTTGTGACCTTTTCCTTGACTTGAACCTAGTATAGAAAGAATGATTAATAAATCTCAATGTGCTAGATGAGAACCAACTAGTGGCCCTATCATCCAGTGAAGTGCACAAGGCATATAGCAAGCAACAACATGACCTTAGAATTAAGAAAGTGAAATCTCAATCAGGATATAAGGTCCTATAGTAGAATCCCACACATGTGCCACAACAAAATAAGTTGCAAACATTGTGGGAGGGATCTTATATTATTTATGAAACATTTTCATTTGGGGCCATGCTAATTTACAAACCTAAAGCCTAAACAAGAAACTTCTAGTCAACATACAACAACTCAAGCCTTTCTGAGAACCTAAGATAGCCAGTGATCACAACACCTTAACAAATGGACAAGCAAACTTAATTTTTTGAATCTCTTCCTTTCAACTCAGTCTTGAGGGAAATGGCCATCTATGTTGAAACAATCAAAGTGGCTCCTTAGTTTTTTAGTTTTTCATGTTTTTTATTTTTTTCATTTTTCATAATTTTTTGTTTTACACTATTTTTAGTATGTTTTCTCTTTCTTAAATATTTTACAATTTCTTCTATATTTTACTTTCTTTAGTTTGAATTTTTCTTATGTTTTTCTTTTCTTTATTTATTTCCACAAGGACTTCATGCAACTGTATTTGTTAATTGATGGTAGTTTATACATTATAATGTTATTTGATTATGAATGTATGTATTCTATATTTGAATATTAATATTAATAATTAAGGCATGGTTTCTTTTCATGATAACAGGTTGTAAATCTACATCATCTAACAATCCACATAACTCTATAGTGTTCCTTCATTTTGGAAATATGATGTTCCTTCGTAAATGAAACTTATAATGAACTAGTGATCTTTGTACTTTTCAAACTTGGGATAAATTAAGTGGATTGATAAGGGTGTGACTTTAAAGGGATTTTCCACTTTTATACCTACCCAACCTTTGAGTTACATGGGTGTTTCCATGGACTTCTCACCATTTCTATGTCAACCAATAAACAAGAAGCTATGTCTTTTCATGTTGTGGTTCACATTGAAAATAAAAATAGAAAATGAAAAGAAAATAAGCATGAAAATTCAAAGCATGCCCCTTAGATACCATAATGGGCTATGAGCACTAGCTATGGGGCTAGAAATACATGTTACCCATGCCTAAAGGCACCTCTCTAACTAAGGCCCTTCTTAGTTCCTGCTTCTCTTTTTGGAATGGTGAGTGGCCTGCAGGGATGTTCTTATTGCTTGGAGGATTGAATGGTCTCAAGTGTTAATGTGACATCATTGGAAGTGGATGGTATTAATTTAGACCAAGTAAGGAAGTTCTTAGATCATAATTAATCACATCTCTCATAAGGGACTTCATGTGGCTATGATATGGGACTCCATTCCACACTCTCTCATCCACCTATGCTTTCCATCACTCACCTCACAACCTTTTCTCATGTTGTTTCAATGTCTTTGTTTGATACAGTCAAAATTCTTTGGTGGCTTCCTTGGTGATTTGGTTCTTAACTAGCCACAATAATTAATTATTCATGGGGTCCATAGACTTCTTGGTTTGAGGGAATGCAAGGGCATTAAGGGCATAAGCCTACTATGGGGAGGATCCACTTGCTTACCCCTTCATTAGGAGGGTTATGTTTCTTATCCCTTAGACATTTTTACTTTCAAATTTTATGAATTTCATGCTGATTCCATCTAGTTTGCGTTCCTTAACAAATTTTCTCCTAATAAAATCTTCTTTTTTATGCATATTCTTTCCCTCTTCAAGCATTCCATCATGTTGTTGGCTCTTCTAGCTTTCTTTGGAATTCAATTTGGTTTGAAAACTCTTTGTTTTCCTTTGTTTTTTAATGGTGAAATCTTTTGTTCAAACACTACATCAACGTGACCCCATTGACACATTAGATTGCATTGATAAGACTTCATTAACACAACACAAAAACTCTATAAATAGTATAAACACTTAGCAAATTTTTTGCCATTTGCTTCAAACTGTGGAAGGATTGTTTGCTATTTTTAGAGCCCAGAACCTTCTCGAGCCAATAATTTTCATACCACTTCTTTGATTAACCTCATTCTTCATTCCTACAGGTATTGAAGGTGATCTTTATGTCATGGGGAACACAAAGCTTAGGTTTTTAATGAATTTTTTTATAACATTTTTCTAACGCTCATAATGTTTAACTAATAAAATAATATCAAAATCACTACCTCATGAGGGTTAAATCTTTCCAACAAACTCTAGTGGCTAACTAATTAAAATAATATTACAATAATCAATCCACCATAATTACAAATTAGCTTAAGTGTAACTAACCAAAGGAGACAAGGTATTAAACTATCCAAGCTACATATCAAATGCTAATCTTTGGCTATGTTGTGATTACATATGGTGCCTAGACTAAGGGATAAATGCCCACAAGAAGGAGGATCATCCCAACCAAGGGAGAAGTGGCCTAGATGAGGAAGGGGCCAATAGTAGAAATAACCACAAGAGCAAGTAGTAGAAACCCATGTAATAAGACCTCTTCAAGAGGAGTTTGATGTGGAATCTATCTAACATATTCTTAAACTTGAGACTAAGAAATAACACAAAGATGAGATGCCTACGCCTAGACCGAACCTTGAGGTCACTCTAACAAAGATTGCTTTAAGCACATTAATTCCAAGGATACTAGAGGTTCAATTCTTTAGGAATTGAACTTTGGCCTTTTCTTGGACTTGACACTAGAAGAAGTCAAGATGCAACTTCAAAGCTTTTCCATATGGCCCATCCTCCTAGTTGGAAATGGTACATGGGAGAAACATACCTCTTCTAGAATAATAGGCAAGTTGATGCCACTATGAAAATCAAGGATATTAGTGTGTCCTACTCTATGAAGGCCATTGCTAAGGCCCTTGGGTTGCCAAATAATAGGGCAACCTTGGAAGAAATATCAATGTAGGAAGATCCAAAAGTAAAGAAAGAATTTAGTGGTATTATGGAGTTGACCATAAGGGATACGACATACTAACTAAGGTAGAAAGGGTATACTTCAAAATCATAACCTACCACCTTAATCCAATGGTGAGGCTAAGTAAAATTACAACTTTTTCTACTTGTGCATGCACCCCTCTAAGCTAGAAATTCCTAGTTAATCTCCCATAGTTGTTCTATTTAGAGATTGAAAAGAACTTCAAGAAGAATGAATGTGAGAAAAAGGCACTCCCCTTTCCATGCCTCATTCACAAATTGTGTAAAAGGGGAGGTATAGCCCACTATGCCAGTGACACCCTTCATCATGCTTCAACTACCTCTTGGATAGAGATGATGAAGGACAAGGTGCTTGCCAAGCTGCAAGAAGAAGAGTATCCACCACCACCACCCACTCATGAAATAATGCTGGAGGTCCACACTACATTGAGTGCATGTGCAAACTCTATGAGTAACTCTTGCAATAGCAGGAGGCAATACTAAGTGATGGTGAATTTTCTATCTACCAACTAGCATTGACCCATCTTAATAAGGTGGCCAGAATCATTAGTAGGATGGAGAGGATGATATCACTATTTTCTACCCAAAGGATGCTGGTGCTTGCAAGATCAAATCCTACTGCTCTAGAACAATGTTCCTTTCTAGATAACAACAATTTCTAGAGATCTATTGAAATGTCACTACTTTCTTGATGCACCTGGAGGAGGTTGAGGGAACAACTATCTTGGTGATGCATCACCAAGGCTAAAGCACTCAATGATCTTGTAGTCTCTGTGCTAGATGTTGCTATGCTTAGAGTTGTATAGACTTCTATAGGAGAAGCAAGTGGAAGGTTTAGTGTAGCCCAACATAAAGAATTTCTTGATTGATTAGTAGGAACTAGGCAACTACTTCTAGGAATATTTCAGCTTTTAGATAACATCACTACCACCTAGTTGATGCTATTGGAAGCTAGGGAAGAACTCCTCATTACGAATGCCCAACTCAAGGAAGCCACATTTGGAAATCAATGATTGGCTACCAAAGTTATGGAGTTGAGAGCCTATTTAGTTGATCCCATTATCCATAGCCATGCTATGATAAGAGATGAAATCTTTTAGCAACTTCAACACAAACTTCAAGAGGTTGAATATGCAAAGGAGTTGGTGGTCTTTGACAAGTCCTTAGCAAAGGCCAAAACTTTCAACACTAAAAAGGGCCTATTGGAGATTTGCAAGGAGAACCTCATTTTTACCCAAGAGAATTATCACTTACAAAATGTTGAGACCAAGAAAGAGAAAATGATGGAATTCATTTAACAATAGCAAGAGTAGCTTGCCAAGGTAAATATGAAATTGAGAAGGTTTGGTTGTAGAATATTACAATCTCTCAATGAAGGAAGTCTATGACTTGCACTAGAAATCAGCCATTGAGATTGCCACCTAGAAAAATAAGGTCCTAAAGTTGAAAAGAGTGAAAAATAACTATAGGAATCACATTGGTCTTCTCAAAGAGGTCAATGAGATAGAGATCTAGCTGGTGAAGGCAAAGGTAAAAGAAGCTCTCCAATAACTCCAACAAGGAGGCAACGTATGGCAGCCCATCTTTGATGGACTAAACATGTACAACAAAGTAGAAATTCACCTTAGGGAGTTGCAAATCAAGGATATGAAGGGGTACATGGAATTGGCCAACCTCTATTATCCAAATTTGGCAATGCTGACTACCTAAATTTGAAGGTCAAAACTAGAGAAGCAAGTGGCCAACTCATACCTTTTGTATGAGGTTGAGTTCAAGCATCATAAGGAAATAAAACAAAAGCTAGAAATAACCAATGCTAAACTTGAAGTTCTCAGGGCATGATTCATAGATTAACAATCAATGACTAAGAACCTAGCCAAAAGAATGAATGACTACAATGAGCTGCAAAATGCTGTTAGAGTGTTTGACATCGAACAAAAAGAATTTGCTACCTAGTTTTTCAATGTTAAGGAGTTGTTCCATGCAACTCCTTATTCATGGGATGTGCCTATACTAATCCACATCAGTCATGCTAGATCAATCATGTATGATCCTCAGAGTAGGGAGGAGAAGATGAAAGCATTGTTGGATGCATTTCATCTTTTACCAGTAGTCATTGTTGTAGCAACACAACCACAATCATCACAGCCTCAATTCTAAGTGTCACATGTAATAGAGGTAGGAGAAGGTCCTTCGGCACCTCAAGAGCCTTCACCTCCTAGGACCATTTGATTTTCTTCTTGTCTTTAGTTGTTAGAGGTATTCGGCTATCAAATTTATAATGGTGTTCAATTTTATTTTCATGAACATCTATTTTTGTAAAAGTTGTAAATCTGTAAACTTGAACACTTAGCATCAATTTGAGTTAGTTTGAGTTAGTCAGTTGGTTAGTCAATAATTGCATACCTTCCCAAATTTTTTTAAAAGTTTATTCCTCCTTTTGTTTACTCAAGGATGAGTTTTTAGTTAATCATGGGGGTATGATGAATCATTAGTTAGCTACATTGATGAGGTCGCATTAATGCATGCTCATTGATGCATCCCCATTGATGCATACTTGTCAACACATGATTTGATGCATCGATGCATATGCATCAACGAAGTGTCTAGTCTTACCTATATAAATGCATGTACCTATTGAATTTAAGGAATTTGTTCATTATTAGCATAGTGAAGCTCTTGCAATTTATTCTGTTGAGAGTTAGAATATTTCCTAAGTGCCCACAATGGGACTTGAAAAGCGTATGGATCTTTATTTGAGCACAGATGTACCTAGAAACTTTCTTGTGAATGACAAAAAATATGAGCTTATTGATAAACCTTACATTACTTGGAATTTGCATAATATTTACTTTAATGCACTTTATTGTTATGAAATTCACTTTCATGCATTTAGTTAATTAATTAATTATGGATAATTAATGAGCATAACTATGACCACCTTGAGCATACATTATGCTTGGTAATCCTAGTAGTGTTTATGCTTGGCAACATAGTAGTGTTCTAACATGTTCAAGATGTGTACGGTAGGTGGTAGTAGATGCTTATGTTAGGATTAGATTAAGGTGTTAAATAGTTTCTAAATTAATTTAGCATTTAATTACATTATTTTCATGCTTAGGAAGAAAAAATAAAAATATAAAAGTTATACAAATCATGTACCTCAGTTACACTTAACCATACCATTAAACCTCACAAGTGGAACTAAGAAGACAATGATTACATCCTTAAGTTCACAACCTAGACAATGTGTACTTAGAGAGCTAGAGTCTACAAAATTTGATTGGATCACTTAGTGAATAGTAGTAATTCATATGGTTGGGTGTAGGGACTACTTGCTGCTCATCATCAACCTTAAGGTTTAAGTTCATCTTTTCAACATTTAAATGTCTAACTTGAGGCTTTTCTATTCCCATATCTTTAATACATATATAATTTTTCATTTTATTACAAAGATTTTAAAAAGAGACAACTCCATGATAAAGTAGGTCATGCCTCATACTAATTTACCTTTGATTTCTTCTATGTCATTGGCTTATTCATTGATGGATGTCTCATGAGTAAGTGTCATGCATAGAAGATGTTATTTATTTAAGTCATCATTAATTTCTTCTTCATTTCATTTTTCATCTAGCTAGTGTACAATTTTTTCTTTTTTATTTCCTTTATGTATTCCTTTTTCTGTAATCTGTTAGCACTAGGACATTTGGAGGCCAAGTAACCATTTCAGTCACAAACCTAGTATTCTATAGGAGACATGTCAAATTTAGAATTTGTCAATTAATTACCTTTTTCCTTATCTCTGTTACTCAATTGATTAGTCTTTTTCCCTTTTCATGCAAGAATCCTTTTTACTTCTTTGAAGAGAAGGGTCACTTCATCATCATCACTACTCTCCTTATCATGGAATGGTCTCTTCTCTTTGGTAGAGCTTTTGACAGAAGTCATGAGAGTGATGGGTTTTCCTTTAATTACATCTTCTCTTCATGATTCATCTCATAGGTCATAACTATACTTTGTAGCTCTTTGAATTTTAAAGTGGTGAAATCCTTTATTTCCTTCATGGTAGTTACCTAATTTCTAGTTTCAAGTTGTAAAGTTCTAATCATTTTTATAATAACATTAGATTCTAGAAGATCATTACTTATTCCTCTAATGGCTACCACTAAATGATTAACTCTAGAAAAATAATCTTTAACTCTATCTCCCTCCATTTTAAGTTTATCATATTCACTCTAAAGAACTAAGAGTTTAGATTATCTCAAAATAGAGGTTCCTTGATATGTAGCTTTCAAAACATCCTAAATTTCCTTCATATTTTTACATCCAGTTACTCTATTGAAGTTATATTTGCGAAGTGTACAATAAAGATAATTTCTTGTTTTTGAATCAAACATAAATTTTTTCTTTTCATATTTAGTGCACATATCTCTTGCTTTGGGAATGTTGATAATTACACCAAAAGTAGTTGTTTTTCTTTCATTTTGATAGGTGTATCATTTGAGGATGGACTACCACACTCTAAACTACATTGATCCAAAAATTCCTATGTTTGTGCCTTCTAGTATGTGAAGTTAATTCCATTGCATATTGGTAACTTTTTGTAAGAAGGTCCCTCCATAGTTTACTCCAAGTTATAATACTCATATTAAGAGTAGCAAAGCTTTGATATTGGTTAAATATTGAGAACTTAGATGGGCATGAAGAAGTTCATACCCAAAAGTCAATAATTAGTACGCCACAAAAATTGTATGGTTCTCCAACTTGGATACCTTCACACTTGAAGGCTAGAATGCTTGCATACCTTTGGACTTTGTTGCTTAAAATATGATTTCAAGGACACCACAACTTGTATAGGGCATTAATTAACAAAATCCCTTAGGTCTCATGAGTCCTAAACAATCCTAGGGATGATCTCTCTTAAGAGGCTTATCCAACCCCTCAGGGTTTGATATTTAGGTCTTACAGTAGTGTCTGTAAATTGTACACACACCCTCTCAAGATAAGGGATGAAAGAGAGTAATGATCAAGGAAAGAATGAAACTCATTTTTTGATTCCTTGCTTGAATTACAAAGTACAAAGTAAGTGATGAGTGGCGAGGTACCCCTACACTCAACCATACGAAACGAGCGTAGCACGCGTGATCCGGTTGAACTCCGCAGACTAAATGCCTAAATGCCCCATGGAACACT
>MNCI01007062.1:851175-867602 GCA_015680685.1 Gnetum montanum | reverse complement strand
GTACATCACACTCGAATAAAGGATGTCATACAATTACATTCACCACACTACGAGCAGACACTGGAAAATAATCTATCTCTGGAGGGATCAAACTGCCAGAGTTTAGCTACAATCTATCCTATGTTATAAAACAAGGGAGAGCCGCCTCTTATTTATAGACATGGCGACGGACTGCAATATCGCGTACACAGCCCATCATACCCCCACAACTGAATAAAAACTCGTCCTCGAGTTACAGTGATTACACAATGGATAGGTATGGAATTATTGGATGGAAAGAGAAATGAAATGATGCCGCAGTGTGGGAAGAAAAAAAATAACGAAAAAACACACAGAATATACTACAACTACAAAAATTTGAAACTCATGTAGTTCTTGGTGGCAGTGGCTCCTCCATTGGTGCCTTCCCTTTGTTTTGTGCTCCAGGTTTTGAGGGCTGATGACGCTGAAGTATGGCCTGGAGCCTCTCCTCTTGTAAGGCCTTGAGTGCCTTGGCACATGTGTAAGTTTCTGCTTGTACCATAGAGGCATCCCATTCAGCCTTCTCTTTTTCTTCTACCACCCTTTTATTCTCTATCAACACTTTATTAAGTTGCTCGGTTCTGAAAGTGTCCAGTTGGTTATGAGCAACCTTTGGCCCTATATTTGGAAGGTTTAATACTTCCGAAATGGCCTACGTAGAGAAGTCAACTATCACACCACAAATATTAATAGTGGTGCTTGCTCCCTATTGTGCCAAAATTGGTACATCTCCCCTAGGTACTAGGCACCACTTTCAAAGAGGATAGGCCATAAGGAAAACCCCTTGAGGTGATCCCTAACAACCTCAGGATCGAACTCTGCAAATGATTCAAAATTCAATTCCACAATCACTGCAGCAAATGTGGACTTCTCATGGATAGCTTGAACACAATCTTGGGGCAACGTGAGTTGATGTCCCGGTTCAAGCACTGCAGTAGCTCCTCCTTCTACCTACCCAGACCATCCAGTAGGAGGTTCTTCTTGATGAATGTTGAATGATTGCTCCTCCTATTCTGCATGTTGTCTGGCAGGTCTTTGTCTTTCACCTCTCCGAGCTTGTTTGCTTCCACCTTGGGTAGGATCCTCCTATTATAAACGTTTCGGGGCCATCTACAATCACACGGGCCAAGTGTTAGTAAAGGTTGTTTTTAAAGTTAAGTTATACCTTACTGGTTGCCTTAAATAATGATCTTATGTTATCACGTGTGATAGTGCTCGAAAGTTTGTAATAATGAGTCCTATGACTTAGGTGGTTTCTATTTTAGTTTCTCGGTATACCTAGGAATTAAATGATTTTTAGGCACAATTATTCTAAGTGTTAGAGTTAATTACCGTAATTGATGTCCTTTGGGTGATGATAAATTTCAAAAAACAGTTAGGCACTTTTCGACAAGTGTCCCTCCCCCACGACTAAACTGAACACTTTGGGTTCAAGCTGGTTTAAACAGAATAAAAATCGGAGTACCAACAAGCAAGATAGAGTGAGAAAAGCAAGGGTCACTCAATCGTAAGTTGCAGAGAAAAATTGCAAAAACTCCCCCCGATGAATGACAAAATGACGCTAAGTGTTGTAGGGGGTGACCTATTTATAGGTGGCAGGGACATGATATCGCTTATGATACATCGCGTATGGGATATCTCATCTCTAGTGATGTGAGACACCATGAAAATACCGACTTTTTAAATGATTTTCTTGAAATTAGCGTTGGAAATTGAGGACATTGACTATGATCAAGATGTTCGAGGGAAATTTCATAATTTAAAAGGCACCATTAATGATAAGTGTGTGGATTTAATCAATAAAACCTTGGGTGGTAAGAAAAAGGGTATGTAACGGTACATTGGAACGTTAAAATTCATAGGGATAATAGTAGGGAAAGAAAATCATTTAAAAATTATGCTAAGGGTAAGAAATGGTGTGTGTGAGCGATGTTGTAAGTGAAGATTACAAAAAATTACACAAGTGGGTCCTCCCCAAAGCAGGTTCCAACCTATAATGCCCTTGTGTAACCATACTTAAAGTGTCCGTGGACACTAGAAGGGTTAAATGTAATCCGCACTAATTCCACAAAACACACACATGTAATTATCACCGAAATGAGGTGAAAATTCTATGCTACACAGGTCATGAGCTACAATTACACGAACAGTGAGATGAGACAAACAATAGAAAGGGATCGTAGAGATTGGGACATAAAGTAACTGACCCAAGGCACAGTGAATCCTACATGTAAAGCATGATTAAGGTGTCATTACCCCATCGTTCCAAGATCAAGACCAAGTCCATTCCTCTAATCAATGACATTGTATTATTTCATCCCATGATGAGAAACTATGAGAGTACCATAACAACAAGGCGTCCGATCACTTGGCATTTTGTTCAAGGTAGGAGTGATTTTTTTTTTGTGGCACTTTTCTTTTTTTTTTTTCTTTTTTTTTCTCTCTTCTTATTTTTTTCTTTTCAAATACTGAATCTAGAGAAGCCGCCAACCTTCAGGCATGGGTGCATGTCTTTCCAGTGGGATCCCCTAGCACAACATTAATTTTGAGTGCCCTTTTGATTACTCTTACTCCCATTTTTTCATTAGATCTACAAGGATCTTAGTACGACCATGTTGCAGGATAACACTCACAGACGCCACCAAAGAGAATCTGCAAGTCCCCTTAATGTCACACCCTAATCATTCCTTCTTGATCCATCCTTCTTCATTCCGGGTACAATGAACACAAAATTAATTTTAAGTTTCAAAAATGTCAAAAATATCATTGTACCCTCGAACAGAACCTCTTATTTGTAGAGTGGATGAGTGGGTGTAATGGTCTCACTATCCAAATAATTGATCACTCATGACTTAATAACATAGAACACACCTCAACCAACGATCCACATGAGTGTTTTATTCCTAGATGAGATTACTTACAAAAAACATAAAAAGACAGAAACACAAACAGATAAAAAGATTAAAAAAAAGTTGAAAAATGAAAAACTGGAAAACAAAAAGTTGTAAAATCAAAGAAAATGAAAAATATTTATTAACCCTTCTTGTTATTAAAATGGAGGATATCCCCCATAACTAAGCAGTTGAGGACAGCAAGGATTAATAAATGGATGATGAGGATCCTTGCATTTTGAAAATATTGGAACTAGTCCATACTTACCCCATTGGGATTCACACACTTGGTTATAATAAGCATAGTGGGGCACTTTATACGATGTAGTTCCCAGATAACGAGTTGACCCACTATGATATTTGGGGCCGTNTGGAGGATGCAGTGGCCTCGGAATTGTGTTGTCCCTTCTTACGGCCATGCTTAAAGAAAGGACGCTTTTGATGTTGAGAAGGCTTTTCACTGCTGTTAGTAGTAGTAGCACAAGTGTCATTCATGGGTTGTTGCGGTGGTGCAAACACCTTAGGAACAGTTGGTGGCGATGGATAAGGAGGGAAAGGATGAGAATGTTGAAAGTTAGGAGGCGTATAAGGTACACAAGGTGGTGGTTGTGTTGGAGGCATGGGTTGATAGTATTGTGGAGAATAGTAATGTGGTGAGATAGAGTATGTTGGCCTAGTTGGAGAAATAGGCTGTTGAACAAGATAAGCGTTTAGGTTCAAATGATACGAAGGGTGTCTCTAGTCCAAGGGTGGTTTCCCCCACAACTGGGATTGTTGCCACTGTGATCGAACACAGTATCCTAGGTACGCTACTGGGTTACCAAACAGTCACACTTAAATGCTCATAATCAAGTCATACTCATTCTGCGTTTCTAGGAGTNTGAATGTTGCAATGATGAAGTAATCTCAATCTTTATTGCCGGTCAT
The DNA here is from genome assembly GCA_015680685.1 of Gnetum montanum. Taxonomy (NCBI): domain Eukaryota; kingdom Viridiplantae; phylum Streptophyta; class Gnetopsida; order Gnetales; family Gnetaceae; genus Gnetum; species Gnetum montanum. Next base: position 863,763 of record MNCI01007062.1, on the reverse strand, counting down.
GTGCGTGTCCAAGTACGTTACACTCGAATAAAGGATGTCGTACAATTACATTCACCACACTGCGGGCAGACACTGGAAAATAATCTATCTCTGGAGGGATCAAAATGCCAAAGTTTAGCTACAATCTAACCTATGTTATAAAACAAGGGAGAGTCGCCTCTTATTTATAGACATGGCAACGGACTACGATATCGCGTACGTGATATCACAGGGGAAGACGCGATATCGTGGCCCATCATTGATCATGCGCATGTCCAAGTACGTCACACTCGAATAAAGGATGTCGTACAATTACATTCACCACACTGCGGGCAGACACTGGAAAATAATCTATCTCTGTGGGGATCAAAATGCCAAAGTTTAGCTACAATCTAACCTATGTTATAAAACAAGAAAGAGCCGCCTCTTATTTATAGACATGGCAACGGACTACGATATCGTGTACATGATATCATAGGGGAAGACGCGATATCGCGACCCATCATTGATCATGCGCATGTCCAAGTACGTCACACTCGAATAAAGGTGTCGTACAATTACAAGCATCACACTGCGGGCATGCACTTGGGAAAATAGTCTAACTCCTATGGTTATAAACTGCAAGGGCTTCACTACAACTACTAGAAAGATGCCTAAGTGTGGCAGAAGCACACTTATTTATAGGCAGAGACAGACTCTGGGTAAACGGGGCTGTGTTGACGTATGGATAGATGCGTCAACAGGGCCACGTAAACTCGATCGCGTTGACAAGGCCTTGCCGACGCAACCTAGTTAACACAGGTCCAATATCGGGGGTCTGATATCAAGACCCATCAGACCTAGTATCTTGTATCAAGGTTCCAATAACAAGGGTCTGATAACAAGACCTGATAGACCATGACTCATCACTAACACTTAAAAATTAGAACATTATAAATACCATAGATCCCTATAATCTAAATTCTAATAGGTCATCTACCACTCATTATTCAACAAATGATGTTTTGCTAGAAAATTAAATCTTAATTTTGATATGATGTTTGAGTGTAAATTTGCATATTTAATATCATTTTTTAAAATGATTTTAAAAATTTTAAGGATATTTATAAAAAATAAAGATAAATAAGTAGTGTAGGTGAGGTTTCATTATGGGTTCTCTAGACATTTACAAAATTACCTTCTCTATCTACAAGGAATATGACTTTTACCTTTGTCCCCATCCCAAATGAATGGAAGATTGAATATAGGTATGTCTTTGGTACTAATGACTCTAAAAGTTTAGAAATTTGAATGTTAACCATATCTTCTAACACTAACATAATAAGTCAAAGTATCAAATGTTGGGCATATATTCTAATATCAATACTAAAATAAATTCTTACAAGCATCATGATGATGATTAGTGTATATAAGTATTTATAACAACACATGACACTAAGTGAGGGGTTCTAGCATTTTCCATTATCTACCTTGAATTTATTAATGTCGCGGTTATGGTCTTGGTAAGATGAGCTAAAATTGTTTATTACTTATACCTTTTATGCAAGACACTACCCTCAAGATTGTGGCTTCCAATACCATAGACCCATGTATGAGTTGATTTATTTAGTGTTTGTATATTTCTTCTACTCAATCATGTTCAACCAACATTTTTATATTTATCTTACAAGTTTAGCTGGTAGATCAAGAGGCTTCAAGGATGTACAACCCAAGAGAGAGAAATTAGATTAGGTAATCATAGGCTAGTAGCTAAATTCATTAGAGTTGGCGTTAGGAAGTTATGTTCCTTCATTTGTATTAATCGAGTATTGTAGTAACTACCTTTTGGTCAATACTGGCTGTTGTACTTACTAGCTTTACGCATTAGTTAGTACTTGTAATTTTATTTAGTATTTATTTTATTGCATTTAGTTGGTTATTTGGTTGGACATTCAAGTGGCTTTTGCATGCTTAGTTGCTGTTATTAAAGATTATGCACTAGTTGTTGAATCATATATCAAAGTATAGTTTATTAATTATGGTATGCCAATTGATAGATAAGTAGTTAGAAAATCTCATGTAAATGGCACTATCACTTCTTTGTAATATATTAATTAAATTCATATAAAAATCATGGAACTAATATTCTCATGTCAATTATGAATCAAGTATGATTCATTTAATTTTTATTTTATTTTTTTGATGAAATCTTCCCAAATAAGATAATGTAAATTCTTCATAGGTATCCTTAACTTGTACCTACAAAGTTCTATGTTGGAAACTAATTCAATAAGGATCCTTGACCCTCACTCCCTCTCTCTCCCTCTCCCTCTCCCTCTCCCTCTCCCTTGCTCTTACTCTTATCATCTTGCAAGAATGGTGTATTGAAAATACTGATATAATAATAAATTCAAAACAAGCTTGGAAGTTGGTTATGAAGAAAGTTTTAGAAAGCATGAATTAGTAGAGTAAGAATGAGATCATATGACCTTTGAGTTGAAATTGAAAGATAGAACAATGAGCAACATGAAGAAAAAAATATGTTGATTGTATTTACTACAAGTAGCAGAAGATGGGCAACATTCCAATGAAAAGAAAATGGCAAATCTCTAGTCAATTTTTATATAAGTTGTTCAAGTTGGTTCTAAAGAATTTTATAGACAAAGTGTTCAAGTTTCATGACTATCAGACATACATGTTGTAGCTAATTGATAATCTAACATTTTGGGTAGACCCTAGAATTATGATGTTAAAGGCATATTTGATGGAAGTACCAAAACCTACAACATTCTTCAAATACAATCATGTTTTACTCCCATTGTGTGATAAAGAAATAGTTAAGGATTTTCAAGACAATTCTACATTAGTAATAAGAAATGAAAGAGAATGTATGACAAGTAAACAATCAACAAGATATGGTTATGCTATTATAGTCATTGTATCTTTGTTTGAATAAAAGAACGAAGAGAAATTCTTGCCAATAAATGAATTTTCAAATATGCTTAAATCTAAAATAGATGGTTGTTCACTATGGTGATATGTAGCATCAAACTGATTTTGTACTAGAAGATACGATTCCTAATTAGAAATCATACAATATGGCTTCCATGGAGATTGAATCATTGTCAAAACAATTTAACTCTTAGGTAGTAAGGGTTAGGTATTGTGACTTATCTAACAGAATATGGCTTATATAATGAAAGGGTTGACCAATGCATTGTACACAAATCCACAATTAAATATAGAAATTCATGGTTCCTCAAAATCTTAAGATTGCAATGGAAAGCCTTGAATGATTTTGAAAGATGATATTGTACATATGCTTAATCAGAAACAAAAAATGATTGTGAAGATAAACCCTAGTATGTTTTCTTCTTAAAATATGCCTTGATTAAATTTTAAACTTGCAAAGTATTTTCTGTCTATGTATTTAGGAATAACTATTGCTAGTGACAAGGTGGCTGAAGTGTACTCATTGTTTGATTAAGCAAAAGTTTGCATATGATGGTTGTATGTCCTGAACTGTTTCAAATTATTTCAAGATCAATGCACACCCACCCATCCACACGCACCTGTCTCCCCATTAGAAAGAGAAAAAACAAAAAGACAGAAAACAACTACACACTCAACTAATGATTTATTCTTTCTTCACATTTCCCCTCTTTTCATTACAATATAAAATATCAAATTTATTGTATATTTGAAAGAAAAAGCTTGTTTAAACTAAATAACTGCACGTCTTTCATAGTACATAAAACATTATACCTCAGTAATAATATCACAGGAATCAACCCACAACTCGGAATTTCCAAACAAAAGGCTTGCTACAAAGCTAGCATTTGTTATACTGGGAACAGATTCCAAAAATGCTCGTTTGCCGCCCATCCGTTACAATACATTACGTTACATACATTATGTGACAGTACAGCGTAGTATAAAAACTGAGTGCGATCATTTAATGCAACTCGTTATAAATCCTCTATTAGTACATGTCACGAGTAAATAATTGTGTAATTTCTCGAGTAATACAATACAGTCCTGCTTTAATTGTTAAGACTACTAAAAACGTGTTAAGACTACTAAAAACGCAACCCCATTCAAACTAGTCTCATTTCTCCAACATCCACTGCATAAAATATAACCCAAGTACATCCACCCAATCATACCCAAGTACAGCCACTCTTAATAGCCAAGTAAAAGGCAGAATTCTAATACAGCATTAAACAATGTACAATACAATTCTAATACCGTCGTAAACAATGTATTAACATTACCAATCATTCTACCAAAAAAACGAAATCGGCCGGTCTATCTTATGCACTTTTCCTAATAAGCAAAACAGTAAACATGAGGATGCAACAATCCAAGTGCAACACCCATAATATGCAAGTTTATTACAAGCATTCTATTATTATCAATTTTTTAAAATCAGTGAACCAGATTACAAATTATCGAGGCATTTCTCAGAGTCGGCCTGCACAATATTTTCGCCGCAACAAAATTTACAATAACCAAATTAAGTAATTATCAATTTGCAAAACAAAATAAATTTGTCAGACAGTGCCTACCGAGGAATGCCACGTGGCAAAGTAGCAACCCAAAATTAAAATGAAAGATAGAAACAAAAAACATACAAAAGATATCAAACACAAATCTCAAAAAAAAAATCTTTTCAAAAATTACATATATTATTGCAATGCACATTGATGAAAAATACAACAGCACGGTCATAACAGTGCATACGCGATAAATCCTCTCTGATATCTAAAACTTATTAAATTACACCAATAATGATGCATTAGTCTTTTCCAAGGAAAATAGATAAATGACGTCCATCTCTCATAAAACAGCAGTACTCTTGTAACAAGAGCTTATGCTAGAAGACTCAGGAAAACACTGATACAAAAGGTTTCTACCAGAATTGCATCATTTTATTGAACAAAAAGTTGAACAGCTCTAAGCACAAATTCTGGTAGCTATTCCAACCCATGCTTATATATTTTCCTTTCCATCGGCAGCACGAAGAGATCCAAGCTGAACAGGAGCTTGAGTACCAACAACTTTGGATGATCCATAAACAGACACATCCAATCCTTGAGACTTTTCCTTCTCAATCTGTTCCTTGATCCAAAAGTACGTTATCCTCAACCCATCCTGTATAACATAAGACATGCACGTATTAATCAATTATCTACTAAGAATAACGATCGAGAATAGAGATTACAAGATTTTTTGAAAGAAATCCATAAAAAGAAATCTTGAAACTGTTCTGTCCAATAGACCCACCAAACCAAACCAGGGAAAGTAAGTAAAAATTCAATTTCAGTTACTCACCTTCAACCTCATGGTGGGAGCCCAGCCAAGTTTCTCTTTAATCAATGTGTTATCAGAGTTGCGACCACGTACACCCTCTGGCCCAGGAATGTGGTGAATTGGCAATTTTTTGTTCTCAAAGCTCAAAACCATTTCAGCCATTTCATTCATGCTGACCATCTCATCACTGCCAATATTTAGAGGCTCTCTGAAGTCTGACTTTGTCAACCTGAAAAAGGCAGGCAAAATTATTTAAGCTTCATCAAGAATATGGAAAGACACAAAATCACAAAAGTTCCAATAGCTAAAAGGTGAAGTCAACAGCACGGTGATTGTTCCAGGCATATTCTCACTGTACCTTCTAAGAAAAATGTTAATGCTGATAAGATAAACCGAATAAGTAAAGACTGACCTTAGTACACCTTCAACACATTCATCAATGAAGGTAAATGACCTTGTTTGCTTACCATCACCCCACATTTCAAACCTATCTGTGGATGTGATGGACTTCCTGCAGAATGCAGCAGGTGCTTTCTCACGCCCACCTACAGCCAAAGTGATTAAAAACCATAAAAATAATTAGTCCATAATCAACAAAGTGTGTCACATCATATAGTAATAAATATTCTTTCAGTTGTGTAAAACCTTTCCAAGTGCCAAAGGGACCATAGATGTTGTGGAAACGGCCAATTCTGCATTCAATACCAAAGTCCTTGGTGTAGTGTTTGCATAACTCTTCTGAAGCAAGCTTTTCTAAACCATATGCATCTTGAGGCTGCAAGCACCAACAATTTACTTATTGATACCATCCATCAAACATGAACAACAAAAATAGAAACAAGTAGCAACAGAGAAAAAAAGGGGAAAGACAAAGAAAAAGTCTGCATTATCCTAGCTCAACAACAAATTCCTAAATTCATATATCTCTACTTGGCGGATTCAAAGAAATGGTTAATTATAAGAGCACAAATTGAATCTACCATCTCAATATAAACAGATAATCACCTAAATACTCTTTATTAAGAAAAAATTCAAAGGATTCAAGATGAGTAATTAAAGACAATAAAAAACTGAACATAGGCAACAATCTCATAAAAGCAAACCTCAGCCGGCCAAGCATCTGACTCCTTCAAGCTCACATTTGTCTCCAGCTGCTTGAACTCTGGATATATGCATGCACTGGAGGCATAGAAAAACCTGCAAAAAGGAATATGACGTATATCAGTGTCATCTGTCTATTACCCAATATAGTAGTGGGCCATGCTTACCATGGATCTTAACTTGACAGATTACTACCACGTACCTAATTAAATGGATTAGGTCAAACAAATGGACAAGAGCCCAAAAAACTTTTCAGAAAAGACAAAAAGGCTGATCTACTATGAGGGTGATTCCAATATCCCAAAATCCTAAACAATTAACCCTTTCCTGAATTTGGACCTTAATTATGTATAGTCTATAAGGTTAGAAGTCACTGAGTGTAAATAATTCAATAAAATGGCTGAAACTGAATTCTGTTCCATAAGTTTGAAAACCTATTGATCCCAGTACAATCTGAAAGTTACAGCCAAAGTTACAAAGGGGAAAATCCATCTGTAGCTATATTTTGTATGACACGGATCTGGCTGATTCATTGCATTAGCTCAAAAAGGACCCCTGCAAACAGTTGTAACACTACAGTCCAGCAAAAGATCACAAATCTAATTGCAAAAGTCATGTTTCTGAAAGAATTTAATGTAGCAACAATGAAAATCCAATAACAATCAGGATTGGATATCCAAGAACCCTCTCCAAAAATTTACAAGTGCACATGGACCTTAACATGGGGATATGCAAAAATCAAGGAACTGTTTTGCACGATCTATGTTTCAAAGTTTGAGACATGTTCTTCAGAAAATATGAAAGTTTTGACTTTGCAAGCAGGAAAAGACTAACCTCTTAACCCCGTTGATTCTGGAAGCTTCAAGCATATTGAAGCTGATCATGGTGTTGTTGTACATGATAACAGAGTGGTTGGACTGGATGAAGCCCATGCCACCCATGTCTGCTGCCAAGTTAAAGACATGGTCCACTCCCTTTGTAACAGCAAGGCAGTTATCCATGACCCTGAGATCCACCAAGTGAAACTCATTGCAGAACATTTCCTCAGGCATGTGCTCATTCCTCTTCCAATCAGAAGCAATGATGTAGTGGCCCTCTGTCTTGAGCCTTCTAGCAATGTGAGATGCAATGAACCCACCAGCTCCAGTGATGGAAATCCTCAACTTTTCAGAGGGCCAGTAGGGCTCCCTCTCCAGATTTTCATAGGTGTAAGCTCCATAGCTGCTTCCATCACATCCGGTGCTTCCCATTGTTTTTGCTCTTCAAAATTTCACTACAAAACAAAAATTATCCTGCAATATATGTTGCAATCAGTTTGGAGTCAAGATTTTGAGCACTGTTCCAAAAACCAAAAGAAAATCTTAACTGCAACTCAATTACTTCTACATATCACGTAGAGTCGCTGTAACAGGGATCAATCATAAATTTTCATTTTAAGAAACAAAGCAGATGTAGAATGAAACAGATGCTATAAACCAAACTATCCAGAAAACCCAACAGAACTAACAGGAAACATTTCATCCGAAGCCTAATCCTCAAAAAAAACCCCACCTTCAAATCATACAGAGGAACAAAACTCAGAAAAACCCTTCAAAACTGTGCAACATACAAAAATAAAAACTGCATTAAAACACTAAATAAGCTCCAATTTTGAAGCATAGAGAAACATAATGCCGAAACAACCAACCATAATCGCTCAAAAAGAAACAAAAAAAACAAAACCGCCACACCCCTGTTACAACAAGACTTCAATAGCAACAGAATAAATCATGCATAATCCAGGCACCATACACGAATATTATCTGGCAACGATAAAAACTAAAAACTTACTGCAATAGCCCAAAAAGGAGAGGCTGCTGTACAAGGATAAGGCAAGCAGACCTGCAAACTCAAGATCAGAGAACAACGATCGTCTTAGGCAGATAGATGCAAAGGAACCGCAAGAGATCCCCTCAACTTATAGGGTTCTTCTGGCCCAGACACCAAGGTAATATCACAGTGATTTTCTGTGTAAATACAAAAAGTTAGGGCCCAGCTACAGCGAATAATGATTCAGTGACACGATATTCAGGCAACAAACAAATCCTGTGAAACGTGAGCTCGATTCGCGTAATTCTGCACAGGGATCTATCGAGATGTTTATAATTTAAAGTCAAAAGCGACTGCAAATTAATTAAATAAATGATGCCAGATCTTGGCGGGTTCACGCTTCTGAATATACTTGATTCCCAACCAGCAATTGAATAACACGAGGCCATGAAACTGTGTGGCAAGCAAGGGACATGCATGTGGGCCCCCTGTCAATAGTTCAAGCATTTTGTGATTTTTTTTATAACATGCTTGTTCCTATTATAGCCACTTGATGATTTCCCAAAAATGCCCTCACACGCTCCATTATTCATGCCCCAATTATAGCCACTTGATGATTTCCCAGAAATGCCCTCACACGCTCCATTATTCATACCCACATGGGTAACATGGGATTTGCAATACCGTACAGCTTGTCAAGTAACTTTAGGTCATTGGTTGCTTTTTAAATTCTTAACTTGGGTTTTCTTTTTCAAAAAAAATATTTTAGTCCAATGTGTTTTTTGTTGCTTGGTTGTTGGGGTTAGATGCTTAATCCTTTAGCATAGTAATTATAAAATTAGGAGCGGTTTTGGAACCCTCATGGTGCATGGTGCTTGTTGAGTGGTTGGATGTACTACATGTAAGGAAGAAACTTTTTAGTTTATAATAACAAAAGAGTTGTATTAAAATTGAAATTCGGGGCACCGCCTTATCCTACTCTATCATTGTTCATTGTTCATGTTTTTTTAAAAATAATCATGGCCTATTATGGTTAAATTAAAGCTAATCAACTTGAATAATGATTAATGAACTCATTTAAGCATAGCCTAAGACATATAGTTAATATGATACTTTAGAAGAATTATAGGGAAATATAACAATGCTTCAAGTGTGCAACCTCTTGCTTAACAAGACAATGAGCTACCTACTTAAGCTACCTATCATTTGCAAAATTTAATTAAGTCACCAAATAAGAATATATCACATATATTTTTAGAAGACAATTGAAAATTCCACCAATTCTTAGACACTTTTACCAAGAGAGGATTTGTAAATGAGCATTAGTAAAACACAAATAAGTTAAAAACTTGGCATATAGTTTTTCATTATGGTAAAAATATTTGCACTTGGTGCTTCACACATTACAAAATAACACCAATTAGATGATTTTCTCCAGCATAGCATAGTGAGAGACAACATGAAAAATAACTATATAGGAAAGAGTTAGAAAAGAAAGGGGGTTGGTAAGCTATTGTATTTGGAACAAAATAAGAAAAGAACTTAAGCAATAATGAGGTGTTAGTGTAGTGGTAACACTCTTGATTTGAATGCATTAAGTCATGGGACATAACAAATAGGTGTCTAGGCAAAAGATAATAATAATAATAGAAGAACCTAAGCCTTGAAAAAATTATGTTGTTTAAGTGGTAAAGATATATTGCCCATTATTCATTAAAGCATTTTAATTTAATATTCATTCTACAATTTTTTGTATCCATAACTCAATGTTGCCCCTTGAGTCAAACTTGTGACTTGGAGTTTCCATGTCAAGACTTTTACCACTAAGCTAAGAAAGGATGCACATTACAAAAGTGTTTAGTAGTTAAAATATTTTTTTCCATAAAGGCTAATAATAGTCTCTTTGAAAATTTTAAAGTAAAATGATAAGCTAGCCACTAAAGATTAATATAGTCATTCTCAATCTTTTGTTCACAAAAAAGTATCATCTCTTCATTCAACTTTGAAAATTATGACACTCTTATTTACAAGTTGGAATCAATTAATGTTGTACCTTAATGGTAATCAATTAAAACTTTGTTTTCAACGTATTTAGTTCAAATGTCTTAGGGTTCCATTGCTAGTGGTAATACAAATGCAAAAGTAGAAGTGTTAAGCTTGCAACTAGCTATAGAATGGTGCCAAATCCCATGAAGAAACTTCTCTTTGGTATTAAAATCGAACCTAGATAATTATATATAACCTTAGAACATATAACCAATAGAATTCTTTCATACAACTTTAAAAAACATAATAATACAATAGCGCATCGAAAGGCTATCAACAGGGATAAGCAACTTAGTAATAACTTATTTATATGTCAATGTATGATATATTTTTCTTCTTTAATGCTAAAAAATGATTCTTTTGGGATGTGCATAGTTTGTGTAAAGTTGCCTTTTATCAGCTGGTAGCATTTTATTCGGTCAAGATTCGCACTCTAGGATTCCTGCTAACAAAAGTCGAGCAGATAAGCAGGCTTCAGATGCTTGCTTCACCGTTGGTGGCAATTATTTATGGCGTTTTTGTCTGCAGGCGCACAGAATATGAAACCCACTTTTTCAGACGACATAAAAACAGAACTCCCATACTGTACACAGTATGCTGTTATATGGCCCACCAGCAATCATTCTCATTTCATTTTGAGTACGACAACGAGCGTATTTCATTTGGCACAAACACTATCTCTGAAGAGATATACATTGTTGACTGACTTAAATGTTTAATTCACCCCCTCATGATGATTTGGAAGGTGACCTTAGTGAGGATGTGGACCACAGGATCAACATGATTTTGAAACCGTAATTAACTACTCTTAGAAAATCACGGTAATATAACCCATGCAAATTTCGAAAGACCCAACCGCATCCGCCTAAACCAACACGATGTGAGGTGTTTGAAGGCAAATCTACCTTTGTGTTGATTTTTATTTTTGCCTTGCTCTGTTATATTTTATTCATGTCTATGTATGTTTGGTTTTGTACCTATCTTCAGAAAAATAAACTAACTTATCACCTTTTTAATTTTGGGTTTATGACTATATATAAGGGGCTCAAAGGAAGCATTCAAAGCACCACATTTTTTTCAAAGCATAAGCTTGAGAATCATCTCCCTTCTTTCGTAAATTCTCCTTGAGCTTCAATCTTCTGAAAGTATGTTGCTAACGGTCCAAGGGTTAATTTTTTGTTGAGGTTTTTCACCTTGAAGGTTTTCCTAAAGTAATTCTATGTCTTTTTAATTTTTGCAATTTCTTTTAAATTGAATATTATATTGGTTTGGTGCAAGCAACTAGGAATAACAATTGGTATCAAAGCCAAGTTCAATGCACCACTATTATTTTGTCAAGTAACTGCAAAGAAAAATTATGATCAACTCTCTGTCAAAAATTGAAATTGGAAAGTTTAACGGGTCCAACTATGAATTATGGAAGATCAAGATAGAGGCTCTCATTGAAAAGGACCAGCACACTGCAATTTTGGGAGTAAAGCCAAATAAGATGTTCAGTGAAGAGTGAGAAAAGTTGAACCTGAAGGTGATAAGTACAATTCATTTATGTCTTTCAAATTTAGTATAATGTTTTCAATGTTTCTTCTGCTAAAGATTTATGGAATAAATTGCAAACTTTGTATCAAACAAAGTCCCTAACCAATAAGTTGTTGTTGAAGAAACAATTGTATGATTGTAAAATGGTTGAAGGTACTACCATTATAGAACACTTGAATGTATTTAATACATTGGTCCATTAGTTGCAATCTATGGGGGTGAAAATGGATGGGGAAAATCAATGCGTCACACTTCTAAGCACACTTCCAAATTCATGGGAGACATTTGTGATGACTATATGTAATACATCTACCAGCTTTATTTTTGATAATATTGTTGGCCAGTTGTTATTTGAGGAAGCAAGAAGGAAAATTTCTAATCCTCAAAATGATGTATTATTTATCAAAAATGATGTAAAGCCAAAGTTTGTTAAGAGGCCACAATTTAAGAATAACCCTCAAAAATTTGTAAAGAAGCCACCTAAATGTTGGAATTGTGGTAAAGTTGGTCAAGTAAAGAAAGATTGTAAGGCCCCTTTAAAAAAGGGCAAAGAGAGTAATTTACCAAAAAGTGATCAAGCCCCTCTTGCTCAAGCGGGAGATTTGTATATTGTCTTATCTTTTGATAATGCTAATACATATTCATGGTATGTGGACTTGGGTGCATCTCATCACTACACTTCACATATTAATTGGTTCAACGAGTATACATCATCTGATCTTGGAATGGTAAAATTGGGTAATGATGGTGATGGGACACGATATCGCATCCCCCGCGATATTGTAGCTCATCACCAAATCTATAAATAAGAGGCGGCTCTCCCTT